>JBBBDQ010001636.1:290000-307500 GCA_037127315.1 Ascarosepion bandense
AGTGCTCTTGTGGTAGTAGGAGCTGGTTAAGGTTTCTTTGATTTGGCCTTGTGTCTCACTTGACCGAACTCCCTACAGCTTACATGATTTATGCAGAATTATCATCAGAAGGTTTTCATCAGAAGGTTGGTTGTCGACAGGTTGGAATATGTGGAATGGTGTAAGAATAAAATATGCATTTTCTATGTTAAAATTAGTAATTTATTAAAAGAAGGAATAACAAAATTTCGTAGAAATTAATGTTCAGTTAGAAACATTATTAAGAAATTATGAGTAGAGTTCGTACAAAATGTTTGTAGTAGTAATTGTTGAAAGAGATAAGGAGAAAGAAAACAAGGTGCGACCTGACCTTATGTCCGGGTCGGTTTGAAGTTGAAGTTACATTCCTCGGGCTTCTTGACAAAATACAGCGAAGAATCTGTAATGTGATTGATACCGACTTAGCTGACCGCCTGCAGTCATTCTCTCATCGGCGTGATGTGGCTTCCCAGTGCCTCTTCTATAAATACTTTCGTGGCTTCTGCTCTGATGAACTTAAATCACTGGTGCCCCATAGGTGGGGGTTTACACGAGATACTAGATTGGTAACTAGGTCCCACCCTTTTACAGTGAAACCGATGAAATGTAACTCCAATAGCTTCTTTTCTCGCACTTCCCACCTGTGGAATTCCCTTCCGCATGCTTGCTTCCCCGACGGCTATAACCCCCAGGAGTTTAAATGTAAGGTCAATAGACACCTCTTAACACACTAACCCTCCCATTCTCTCCAACTCTCCCTCTAGGTACATCCTAACTCGCCTATCGCCTTGTGTAACCCCCTGCGCTATAGTGGCAGTGGAATGCCTTGCTTGGGGTGACATGATTAAAAAAAAAAATTTGGTTCTTTCGTCTCTCGGCTCCTATCTGTCTCTCTTGACTGACGCCGAGGTCATTTATATAGTCTTTTTGAATTTCACACTGGATCTTCATCCTTTTTCTATTTGGGAAAACCAGGATTTTACACGTCATTGTGAATTTTTGTAAAAGTGAAGAAGAAGGTTGATTTTAATTAATTTCTTATCCGCTAGATTTTAAACTTACGTTGAGTTTACTTTTAGGCATAAATATATTTATATTTAGAAGATAATTTAAGTATTCTTATTCGTAATCTTTTGCAATGTTTTTTTTGTTTTTTGTTTTTTGTTTTTTGTTTTTTGTTTTTTTGTTTTTTGTTTTTTCTTTTTGGTTTTTTGTTTTTTGTTTTTTGTTTTTGGTTTTTTTGGTTTTTGTTTTTTGTTTTTTGGTTTTTTGTTTTTTGTTTTTTGGTTTTTTGTTTTTTGTTTTTTGTTTTTGTTTTTTTGTTTTTTGTTTTTTGTTTTTTGTTTTTTGTTTTTTGTTTTTATTCGTTTTATTCAAACGGTTTTTTTAAGGATATATTTTGAGGAGTAACTTATTTTAACAAAGTTTTTGGTTTTTCATTTAACTATATTTCAATGAGTAAATAATTATTTTGATTATTTTCTTTTAAGCAATTTTAATTATTTGTTATTTTTCTTAGTTTTTAAGCGAATTTCTTCTCTTGAGGATATTTTTGTCGAGGGAGTAACCTATTTTAACTAAAGTTTACACGCTATTATGGTTTTAGCGAATATTTAACATGTAAATGTTTTGATTAATTTATTTTTAAGCAATTTTTGTCAAATGTTATTTCCTTTAGTTTTTAAATTAGATTTATTGAGTATCAATAAATCAATATCAGTATTACTTCGGACCTTTTATTTAGTAGCTTTTGTCGCTCTGAAAATAAAACTATAGCCAATTTTTCTTCTTAGTACAATCTGCACTGCAGATATCTTCAATGTTACAGAGTATGGATTTTTAAAAAATATTTTCCAAGCTTTTTTTGTAAATATTCTAAGTTATTTTAATCACCCGATTGTAAATATTTTGTTAAATGTAGTTAAGGGCAATAAGAAGAAAGAGAAGACATAAAATAATAAAATAGAAAGACCAATTAAATAGTAAAGAAGTTAAAAGGGGGAAGAGGAAAAAAGTGAAGTCGTTATGTTCTAAAATGTTTGGAAAAAGAACAGTTTGTTTCATGCTTTAACACATGCATGACCATGACATTACAACATATATAAAAAATTCCATTTTGGTTCATTTTCACGTTCTAATGAACGCTAGCAATTTGTCAACCGTTATACTTGAAGCAGAAAAAAATGTACAGTAATTTTTAGCAACACAGTTTTACGGTTACATTTGTTACCATAACTCAAACTCCTGAAGATGATCTCGGAAAGAGGTTGAAAGTACTTGGGTACCTTGAGAAATTAATGAAAATAACATCTGTCAACGTTACAGCTCATTTCTGACATCTTTTGATTGTAATACGCGAAAGGTTATCCGTGAGTATGAACAGATTTTATTAAAAATAAGCAAACTTAATGTTTGCAATTTATTTAATTTCACACACACACACACACACACACACACACACACACACACACACACACACACATATATATATATATACATATATATATATATAAATGATCTGCATACAAGCTTGTTTCGCTGTATCACAACTCATCAGTGCGGTTAGATTAAATGCCCGCCCTTAAGCCAGGACCGTATCCCGTCTGATTTATCAGCAGCCGGAGATTCAACCACGAAGCCATTGCAGATGTTCGAGAAAGGAAGATTTCAAAGCGTATAATATCTTTACACCAATGTAAGTTCGCCAGTAACTGGAAGTGCTCACTCGAAAGACCGAATACATAACGCCATGTAAATGCTGTTTAGTAAAGCTTTCCCCTATTTAAGGCGTCACCAAAGAGACCAATACATAACGCTCATAAATAAATGCTGCTTATGCTTCTCCCCTATTTAAAGTTTCCACTCGAAAGAGACCAATACATACCATAAATAAATGCTGTTTATAAAGCTTCATTTAAAGTGCTCACTCTCGAAAGAGACCAATACATAACGCCATAAATAAATGCTGTTTATAAAGCTTTCCCCATTTAAAGTGCTCACTTCGAAAGAGACCAATACATAACGCCATAAATAAATGCTGTTTATAAAAGCTTCCCCTATTTAAAGTGCTCACTCTCGAAAGAGACCAATACATAACGCCATAAATAAATGCTGTTTATAAAGTTTTCCTATTTAAAGTGCTCACTCTCGAAAGAGACCAATACATAACGCCATAAATAATGCTGTTTATAAAGCTTTCCTATTTAAAGTGCTCACTCGAAAGAGACCAATACATACCCATTACAAATAACAAGCGTTTATAAAGCTTTCCCCTATTTAAAGTGCTCACTCGAAAGAGACCAATACATAACGCCATAAATAAATGCTGTTTTATAAAGCTTTCCTCATTTAAAGTGCTCACTCGAAAGAGACCAATACATAACGCCATAAATAAATGCTGTTTATAAAGCTCTTATTTAAAGTGCTCACTCGAAAGAGACCAATACATAACGCCATAAATAAATGCTGTTTAGTAAAGCTTTCCCCCATTTAAAGTGCTCTACCTCGAAATATACTGTCACATAACGCTAATAAATAAATGCTGCTTTATAAAGCTTTCCCTTATTTAAAGTGCTCACTCTCGAAAGAGACCAATACATAACGCCATAAATAAATGCTGTTTATAAAGCTTTCCCTATTTAAAGTGCTCACTGAAAGAGACCAATACATGTAACGCCATAAATAAATGCTAAAGCTTTCCCCTATTTAAAGTGCTCACTCGAAAGAGACCAATACATAACGTCATAAATAAATGCTGTTTATAAAGCTTTCCTATTTAAAAAGCCACTCTCGAAAGAGACCAATACATAATGCCATAAATAAATGCTGTTTATAAAGCTTTCCTATTTAAAGTGCTCACTCTATATACACCAATACATAACGCCATAAAATAAATGTTGTTTATAACGCTTTCCCTATTTAAAGTGCTTATTCAATAGGAAGAGCATAATATGATAGTGAGAGGTAAACACAACACATACTTAAACGGTTATAAATGCAGAATTTATTTCGGCAGTTGTTCATCTTATATTTGTAACATATGATTTTTTTCGGTTTTACAAAGCAGTGCGTAATTTTTACAACTGCCGAAATAATTTCTAGATTTATAGCCGTTAAACTCTGCATTGAGTTTTACACTCATTATTTCATATTTTTCTGGATAATATCAATTCAGATGAATATTTTTATCTATTTTATATTTTATATTAATCAGATGAAATTTTTGGCATTATACTCTCCGTTTTTATGGATTTGTCATTTTTCCATATATATATATATATATATATATATATATATATGATCAGAATGTCCATAAGAATCATCATTTTGAAGCAGGTATGTATTAAATAAAATGTAATATTTGCTTTTTATAAGATATTGGGGAAAATTGCAGAAATTTGTAAAAGGTCATTATGAATGCAATATGGATCTTAAAGATAACGTTTCATCAAATGCATTTGTTATACACAGAAATACACTACCGGCCATAATTATTAGGCCACTCCTGTTCTTTAAAAGAGATGATGTATTTCATAATATTTTTAGTATTTGTTGTCAAGTGGATAATTCTAAATGAAAATAGTTTGGTTATAATTCTAAATGAAAATAGTTTGGTTATGAAAATAGTTTGATAGTTCTAACTGAAAATAGAATGGTTCTTTTGTTATTATTACTTTGTAAAATTTTACAAGGCAGCCAGGAAGCTTTTGCTTCGGCCAGCCAATAATAAGAAGAGACTAGCATAGCGAAGAGAGCACAAAAACTACACACCAGAACAGTTCATTTGATGCACATGTTATTGTGCAGTATTAACAAAAGAATTATTCCATTTTCACGCGCGTGTTAAAGCATGAAAAAAAAAAAACTGTTCTTTTTTTCCTGCTTTAACACGCGCATGACCATGACATTAAAACATATAAAAATTCATTTTGGATATTTTTTACCTTCTAATGAACACTAAGCAATTTGCCAACCGTTACATTTGAAGCAGATTAAAATTTCCAGTAACTTTTAGCAACACAATCTTATGGTTATCTTTTGTTACCATAACTCACACCTCAGAGGATGATCTCTGAAAAAGATTGAAAGTACTTGGGTACATTGAGAAATTAATGAAAATATCATCTGTCAACGTTACAGCTCATTTCTGACATCTTTCAATTATAATACGCGAAAGATTGTGAGCATGAACGGATTTTCTTAAAAATAAGCAGACACAATGTTTACAGTTTATTTAAACTGATATGTCTAAAAGAAATTTGCTGCCTAAATACCAATATATATATATATATATGAAATTATTTCTTTGAAGATTATTTTTTATCGATACTCGTATTAAGTAAATATTCTGTTTATAATCAAACACTATGTATATATATTTCTACCGGTCTGATTATTTACGATTAATTTTTGTTACGAAAATGTGTGTCATTTGGCAGGATTCGAACCTGCGATTCCTATCCACATATGGGAAGCCACCAATTGATCTAGCGCGTCTTAGACCTCTCGACAGCGAATGACAAACAGTCTAAGCGAAGTGTTATAGGGAGAAGCTTTAAGGCAATTGGACAAGAAAGAAATTATCAAAGAATGGTCGGGGGCAAGGCGCAATTTATTAAAACCCCTGTTAGAATTATCATCTGTAGACAATAAGTCTACAGAGAATCCGACCAATTTTCCAAAAGCCCCAGTTGTTGTTACCCAAATCCGTAGCACGGGGGGTAACCTGAGGGTGTGGGAGCACATTTCTGAAGCTTGAAAAAACTGTACTCTAAAATTTCTATGTGCCGCAAAGGCACACCAGATTTTATAAAAATGTCCAAGCTCTGTGCAGGGAGGGTCCCGGTGCTTCTCCATCCCTGTGTGTATAGGGTGTTAAAACGAAATTATCTCACGGACGTCGGCGGGACTGTCCTAGACAGACGGATTACGTCCGAGGTAGGAACTGGTTCCCTAGGACAGTCCGTCGGGGTCCCTGCACCCAGAGATTTTTATCCTGTATGTGACTAGAGTAATTTTTTTTCTTTTTGCTTTTTCAGGTCTAACGGATGTCAATTAAGTTAGCCAGTTGGAATGCGAAGGGCCTTAGGGATCGGAGTAAGGCTGCCCGCATGCTTCGGGACCTCTTGTTCTTCGGCGTGGATGTTGCCGCGTTCCAAGAGACTTACTTTGTTTGCAAGGCCGATGCTTGTGTGTTGTCTAACGAATTTGTCGTTTATTCAGCATATGGGAACCGGCTGGCTAGAGGAGTTTCTTTGCTGGTTAAGCGTACCCTTGACGCGAAGGTGGATCTTGGCCATATCGGTGCCGAGGGCCGGCTGATCGTGGCCGATATTGCAGTGAAAAGCAATGCGTTTCGACTGGTTGCAGTTTATGCGTCCAATGACCGGGAGGAGCGCGTCTCGTTTTTTTGGCGGTTGGTCGATTCAACGCGACTCGTTCTAGTGGGGGACTGGAATGCCATACTGGACCCCAAGCTGGATATAGGGCGGGGAACTAGCGGGAAGGCACGTGATCTTAGCTTGGTTGATCTCTTCGAAGAGTACGGGCTCGTCGATAGATACCGGATAGATCACAAGGGTGGAAAAATGTGGACGTGGGCTAATAGTTTGACTTTCACTCAGGTGGTTAGCTACCTTGATAGAATGTTAGTTCGTGAAGCCGACATAGTTCACTTAGATTGTCCCACGTTCCACTGGTTAGGCTACTCGGACCACAAACTCATTTCTGCCTGGGTAGATTTAGAAAATAGGCCTAGAATAGCTGGTTACTGGAAGTTCAACGTGTCCTTACTGGACAGGCAGGACTTCCTGCGCTAGCTAATTAACTTAGTGCAGCGGGCGTTAAGTGGAGGAGACATTGAGAATAAGTGGTGAGAGAATCTTAAGAATAGTATTAGGTCTTTCACCACAAGTTCAGCAAACGGCTCAAACTTGATAAGGCTGACAAAGTGAAGACACTTAGAGCTAATTACTCCCAGGCGAAGGCTGGTGGGGATCCCCTAGAGATAGCCATAGCTAAGGAGGCCCTGGAACGTTCGACTAGCGATCGTTACATGGGTCAGATTATTAAACTTAGGTTAAGCAAGATGTCATCCGAAGCTGTGAACATGGGCGCAGTACTGCGCAAGGAAGAGATTCGCCGAGGAGGCGACCGGTACTTTCGAGAGGTTCGCGACCCGGAGGGACATACTCTTCGGTCGACTGACGGCATTTCGAGATCCTGTTTACCAAGGAGCCTGGTCTTCGTAATGAGAAGTTTCGCAGCTATTTAGCTGACTTTCTCTGGCTTTTACCGGCTGATGCAACTAGCTCCGAGGGAAAGATTACGGAGGGCGAAGTCTACGCGGCTTTGAAGAAGGTCGGCAGAGGCAAATCGCCGGGTCTCGATGGTTTGCCCTATGAATTTTACTTGAAGCTGTCGCACATCTTTCTCCCAATTTTGACTGTCGTGTTCAACAACTGGTTCCGTTAGAGGTCCATCCCAACCGGTTCACCAGGGGTGTGATCACGCTGCTGAGAAAAGGCAAGGATGTTGTGAAGGTGCTAGAGGGTTACCAGCCCATAACTCTGCTAAACACAGAGTTAAAGATTTTGGCCAAGATCTTGTCAAATCGTTTGCAATTAGTTGCCGAGTCTCTGTTGGGACCTAAGCAGACTAGTGCTGTGAAGGGCTGAACAAATAAAAAACGACGAAGAACCGCGCTGATCAATTTGAATTAGTCCAAGGCATTTGATAGGGTTGACCATCGTTACCTGCCGGCTGTCTTGCGGGCCGCTGGATTTGAAACCAACTTCTTCTGCTGGATTAGCCTCCTGTAACAATCCCCCACGGCTGTGGTACAGGCAAACGGACAGTTGTCGGGCGTTCTGGAGCTGTCTAGGTCGGTCCGACAGGGTTGTCCACTGTCGCCTCTACTTTATGCTTTGGCGTTGGAGCCTCTCCTTCGCTGGCTAAGGGACAGGACATGCAGTCCGGCCCTACGTGTAATCGCTGTCCCTGGTTGTGCACGAGCCAGGGTTTCTGAGTATGCCGATGACATCACTAATTTCGTGTCCTCCCGGAGTGACAATGAAGTGGTAGAGAAGGCGCTTGAACGGTACGAACAGGTCACAGGGGCCAAGATTAACCGCAACAAATCGTCCGGCTTGAGGTTAGGTGTCTGGAAGGGTGTTACCATCCCAGGGCCCTTCGACTGGACGGACGCCGCTGTCTGCATTCTTGGAGTGTGATTTGGGCCCGACCTCCAGTTGGAGAAAAATTGGTCAGAAATACTGGCAAAGGTCGGCACGTCGGTTGAGATTTGGTGTCGAAGGAGATTGTTTTTAAAGGGTGTGGCTGAGGCATGTGTTACACACGTCTTTCCCATTATCCTTTACCGGTTGTCAGTACTTCCACTTTGTAGACAGCGTAGGGTGGCGATCGAGCGTTTGCTGTTCTCCCTTCTGTGGAGAGGACGCAAATATCACGTCGACAAACGTATCTGTGTCCAGCGTCCGTGTCATGGGGGTCTGGGAATGCCGCACTTGATGGGCCACAAGGTAGCTTCAAGGCTGGTTCTTCTCAGGCGTGCGATTTTGGAAGACACATTGCTGGCGGGGATAGTGAGGGACATGTTCCTTAGTATTACTAATCACTCCCCCCATCTCAAGGCGGTTCCGTAAGCCTAGAGGATGATCGAGTTTTCTCCTCGAATGTATGGCGGCCTTGAGAGCCATTCCACTGTCTAGTGACCTTTCACAGCCTAGGATAATCTTCTATTGTGGGTTAGTGGAGGGCGTCGCGAAGGATCCATTACGTGATGTGCTCGGCTTGTTGGAGGATGAGTTTCGCTCGTTCTGGTCTTGGGCGCCAGGTACCGACTATCTCAGCAACACTGAGCTTTTGCCCACCTGGCGATTGGCTCGGAATCGATTGCCTCTCAATGACATGGCCTTCATATGGGGCCTGGCGGATTTGCCAGACTGTGAACGCTGCAACCTTGATTTAGAAGAAACGGCTTCGCACGCCTTCTACCATTGTTCGTGGGTTCGCCCTCTATGGGACTGTGTCGGCGAGTTGACTGCTCGTATCGCGCCGCGGGAGCTTGTGCTCATTGATCGTGCATTCGCCTGTGATAATGTATCGCCTCCGTTCTCTGGGATGAAGCGTATGGTGTTTCTGTCGCTGCTAGCCAAGGCTCGAATGGGGATTTGGACGACGCGAAAAGAGGAAGTCTTTCGAGGTCAGTGTGTTTCAGATCAGGATCTGATCCGATATTTTGAGCATTAGCTCAAAATGAAGATTAGAACTGATTGGAAACGTTTGACTTAGACAGCCTTCAAGAAAAGGTGGGTAAATGTGTCGAGCCTGGTTCGCGTGAACAGGGCTAGCCTTGATTGTGGATTCCTTTGGAACCCTCCCCTGGTTAAGGTAGCTGTTTTTTTATCTACCTAGTTAATGTGAATGAATGTGTTCTTAGCATGTACCAGGCTCTCTTTTTTGCTATGATTCAAGTTGAGATTCCCAACCTCTCCAGTGTGTTGCGGCCTCCTTTTATCTCAGCTGGGTCAGCCTTTGATTTTCCCATTCCATTAATTATGAATTTAACCCCCCTCCACTCCGTTAGCGAGTATGTTTTTTGATTTCACGATTCGGCGGAATACAGCGGCCATTATTTTTTGAGGGATGGACGGGTCTTACTAACATTTTTTTATTATTTTAGTTTAAAATTTGTTTTTTAGTTTGTTTTTGGGTTCATCCCCCTCCCATCATTTCATCCTTCATTAAATGTTTTAAATATATTATTGTACATAAATGCATTTTTACTTTCATAGTTTTGTCTCCCCGCTTTTTAAAGTGCCTCTTGTAAATTTGTGGCATTGTGGTGTATGAAGGATTGGGAAGTGTTGGATGGGTTCTTGTGGTGAATGTGCAAATTATAATGAGTGAATGGGTCGTGATAGTGTTTATCTAAGTATAGGATAGTTAGTGAGTACCAACCTCTACCCCTCCCCTTTCGGCCGTGTGCCATAATTTCTGTATTTTTCAGAAATAAATACTGTGGTTGCAAAGCGCAGTAGTAGTTGCCTCGCAGTAACTGCATTTGTCACTTCGGGCGGAGAGCACTAACCAAGTCGTGGTTCCGCCGAAGGGTAGAATCACGACTGGGGAACGATAGACAGATATTTTTGGCCGGGATATATGGCTCGGAAGACTCACATAAAATGACCTTGTGTCATTTGTTGCCTTATGTGGGAAGGCCAACTAAATACTGTAGTTGTAAAGTGATTGAGTAGTTGCAGAGTAGTTGATCGTAAGTTGGTGCACAGTTAGTTGGAGTTGTTGGATATAGACTCATTACCGGACATACTATTTCACTGCAAGACTGTATATATTGATTTCTACTAATAGTATTCCTGAACTGACTGACCCGTGTTCCAGTTTGTATATTTTTTGTCAATATAACTTACGTTTTCTATCTCCATATCCGTTTTTTCTTATTTATTATTTTGTGTGGTTTCTCAACCGGAATCTACAACATCTTGAAATGCTAGAAAAAAGAAAATTATTCAATAAAATCACTATTTGCTTCAACCACGGCCTCCAGGCAATTTAGGAATCTATTTTAACTCTTCTGGACGGTCTTCTTGTTTAAGGTGGTGAATGCTGTCATAATCCTTGCGTTCAGTTCATTTTTAGTGTGTCATGGAGTTTTGTTGGTCTCTCGCTCAACTTCTCACTGCACATAATCACCAAAGGGGTTGCAGGCTGGGGAGTTAGTTGGCCAGATATGTAAGGGGTGATGTGGTCACAGAAATTGTCTGACAGTTATGACTGGATTCTTCTGCTTGTGTGGAATGGTGCAGAGTCCTGTTGCCAAACATAGAGTCTTCTTCTTGAGCCAGGGCAGAATTACCAGTCTTAGGTCTTGTGGGAAGAGGAATGGAGGCGTCGCATTACTACTGATCTCGCCAAATTCCTTAGTTATCACAACTAGATTCGTCCAGTTCGTTCCGAACATGTTCCACTGTCCTCAGATTGACACACAAACAATCTTCATGATGGATCTTCCGGCTTGAATAAGAAGCAATACAACATACCATTTCCAACTGTTTGACGTAGTGTATTGCATCATGGTCCTCCTTTTCTCACAATCGGTTCCCAACTGACCATACTATACAGTGAAGTTGACAAAACTAAAAACAAACAAGGCATATGCATGAAATTAAAAATATAAAATGGCTACAGTTTATCCGTCGTACATTGTAGATAGATAGATAGATAGATAGATAGATAGATAGAAAAGAACAGACTCAGATAGATAGATAGATAGATAGATAGATAGATAGATAGATAGATAGAAAAGAACAGACTCAGATAGATAGATAGATAGATAGATAGATAGATAGATAGATAGATAGATAGATATGAACAGACTCATATAGATAGATAGATAGATAGATAGATAGATAGATAGATAGATAGATAGATACGAACAGACTAGATAGATAGATAGATAGATAGATAGATAGATATGAACAGACTCATATAGATAGATAGATAGATAGATAGATAGATAGATAGATATGAACAGACTCATAGATAGATAGATAGATAGATAGATAGATAGATAGATAGATAGATAGATAGATAGATACGAACAGACTGAGATAGATAGATAGATAGATAGATAGATAGATAGATAGATAGATAGATAGATAGATAGATAACAGACTGAGATAGATAGATCGATCGATAGATAGATAGATAGATAGATAGATAGATAGATACGAACAGAGACTCGAGATGAGATAGATAGATAGATAGATAGATATGAACAGACTCAGATAGATAGATAGATAGATAGATAGATAGATAGATAGATAGATAGATAGATAGATACGAACAGACTGAGATAGATAGATAGATAGATAGATAGATAGATAGATAGATAGATAGATAGATAGATAGATATGAACAGACTCAGATAGATAGATAGATAGATAGATAGATAGATAGATAGATAGATAGATAGATACGAACAGACTGAGATAGATAGATAGATAGATAGATAGATAGATAGATAGATAGATAGATAGATAGGGAGGGAGGGAGGGAAGAAAAACTTTGGTAAGAAAATTTTCGATAAAAACATAGCATTTCTTCCACATTTTATGCTGTAATTTATCGATCCTCTTATTGTTTTATTACAATTTTCAGCTCGTCATGTCGACTTCATTTAATTGGCTCATCGATTTTTTATATTACATTGTTTATACGAAAAAAGTATAATCGATAAAACAATGGACATATTTTTTTGTCTGAAACTTCTAGATATTTTTCACTCTTTTATTTTGTTAACTTTTCGCGGCCATCGAATTTTCTTCGTCTTTCCAAGATAATATTTTCCTTTATATTTGAATCGGACTAAAACAAAAGACTTTGATCAACAGATTTCTGACGTCATATAACAAAATATTTTCATTATTTGTAGTTCTAATAACACCTATAAATTTTTGTTCGATAGATTTTGCGGACTACAAATGAATTCGCATTTAGTAAAAAATAATAAAGAAAAAAAAAGCCTCTGGTTCGTGTAAGATTCTAATTCTTATCCCTTGAATCATACGACTGTTGAAATACTGTTTTCTGCCCGATCATCGATGTTAAGCAACGTTGAACCTGTTCAGTATCTAGATCGGGAACCGCTTGAGAATATTATCAGCGGTAAGCATTTAGCAACACATCAGTCAGTCAGTTAAGTGCCATACGTGATACACGCTTGGGTGATCCCGCAGTAGGTTGCCATTGCTTTCTGCGGTAGACTGGTTGCCAGCCAAAGCTATAGAACCCAACCTGTCCTGTTATTTGACTCACAGCTAGAGGGAGAAGATATGTATTATATTAATAAATAATAATTAGTGGGGGATCAGTTTATTACTTCATAACAATAAAAAACTGATCCTCCACTTTATACCCAGTAGAAACCTTAATCGTGTTTCCAACTATTATATTCAGTCAGTCAATTAAATGCGATACGTGATACACGCTTAGGCGATCATGTCTCGAAAGAGACAAGACTGACTGGGCAGAAGATTATCCCACAGTATGTCGCCATTGCTTTCTGTGGTAGACTGGTTGACAGACAAGGCTATAGAACCCAATCTCTCCTGTTATTTGACTTATAGCCAGAGGGAAAAGAGATGTATTATAATTATTAAGTAGTGATTATGATGGGATTAGTATATTACTTCATAACAATATAAAACTAATCCCTTACTTTATGCTTAGTAGAAACCATAATCATAATATTATATTCAGTCAGTCAGTTACGTGTCATACGTGATACACACTTTGGGCGATCATGTTTCGAAAGAGACGTGACTGACTGGGCAGTGTATTATCCTGCAGTAGGTTGCCATTGCTTTCTGCGGTAGACTGGTTGCCAGCCAAAGCTATATAACCCAATCTGTCCTGTTATTTAACACATAATTGGAAGGAAGAGACGGACTAATATCTTTCTCCGGGGGGTATTTGCGAGTAAGTGAATGCAAGAAATTCAACTGGAATTCGAACTCGGCTCTCCGATTTCTCGTTCCGAGTCGATATCCACTGCACCACAACGCACATCCTACTGAACCAGAACAGTAAGGCAGAAATCTATTTCTCCCCATGAACGCATAGGGAAGATTGTTTTTCTTTTTGTTTTTAATCATTTCACCCCAAAATTGGTGGGAAAGTCGCTATGACGCATTGGTTAAAGAAAGTGAAAGTTAAAGAGAGAGAGACTGAGAATAGGGAAGACTGAAGAAAGGACAAATGTCGAGCTGTCAGAAAGAATAGTAATCCGTAACCCTCTGTTGTCCACATCTTTCTATTTTCATATATTCACTGAACACTTTCACTAAGATAGATAGATAGATAGATAGATAGATAGATAGATAGATAGATAGATAGATAGATAGATAGATAGATAGATGTGAACAGAATTATATATATCATTCTGTTCAATATCTATCTATCTGTCTATCTAGCTATCTATCTATCTATGAGATGCGGGGATCCTACTCAAGCATCTACGCATCGCTCATTCAGTAATGAATTAGAGCACTCTGACTATTGGGCGTGTATAATGATAATATACACACTAAAACTTCTGCCTCCTTCTACCGAGCGCCCATAGCCCAGAGGGAGAATCGATGATTGACGCCATTTCGGTCGGGTTTCAGTCCTGGGTAAAAAGCAAACGGATGTCTAACCGTACTGATGAGCTGTGATACAGCGAAACAGATCTGTCTGCGGATATATATATATATAGATAGATAGATAGATGTAAACAGAATGAGATAGATAGATAGATAGATAGATAGATAGATAGATAGATAGATAGATAGATAGATAGATGTAAACAGAATGAGATAGATGGATAGATAGATGTGAACAGAATGATATATATATATATATATATATATAGATAGATAAATTTGAACAGAATGAAATAAGATAGATAGATAGATAGATAGATAGATAGATAGATAGATAGATAGATTTGAACGAATGAAATAGATAGATAGATAGATAGATAGATAGATAGATAGATAGATAGATAGATAGATGTGAACAGAATGAGATAGATAGATAGATAGATAGATAGATTTGAACGAATGAAATAGAAATAGATAGATAGATAGATAGATAGATAGATAGATAGATAGATAGATTTGAACAAGAATGAAATAGATAGATAGATAGATAGATAGATAGATAGATAGATAGATAGATGTGAACAGAATGAGATAGATAGATAGATAGATAGATAGATAGATAGATAGATAGATAGATAGATAGATTTGAACAGAATGAAATAGATAGATAGATAGATAGATAGATAGATAGATAGATAGATAGATAGATGTGAACAGAATGAGATAGATAGATAGATAGATAGATTTGAACAGAATGAAATAGATAGATAGATAGATAGATAGATAGATAGATAGATAGATAGATAGATAGATAGATGTGAACAGAATGAGATAGATAGATGAATAATGATTGCTTTGTTGTTTATGGTTTATCAAGCGTTTTCAAGTTATTTAAACTGGAATTTCCCTTTTTTCTTGCCAGAATTACTATTCAACGATAAAATATTTATTGAGCCAAAAGGAAATATGTGGATTCATAACTTTGCCGTGGCGATTTGCGTGTAAGTTAATATAACGAAACAACTTCAATTTGAACTCGGCACTGCGATTAACAATTACGAGCCATTATATATTATAGCAACCGCGCATCAAAGCTTACAGTATCGAGTATTCCGAAGCGGTCGCACATCTGAACAGGCTCGACGTTGCTTAACTTCGGGGATCCAGAAAAAAGCAACAGAAAGTGTGAATTGTATAAACACACACACACACACACACACACACACACACACACATATATATATATATATTAGGCTGTCCACAGGGTTCATGCTGAATTTAGTCTTTCATGTTCTTACACCTTAAAACATGTTAAATTTATTGACAGATATAATATGCTTATTGTTATGGTACGCCCCTGCGAGAAATGAACTCTTCCTCTTGATATATATAAATTACATGCATGACTTCTAGAAGGCAGTTAAAGAGCAGTCAATGCAGCAGTTAACGGTAGCAGTTGACGACAGCTACTAGTCAGGCAGCTTAATAAACCTTATTACTATATTGCTATGTATTAATACTTCTTTTGAATATCTTTGTTTCATGTTTATAGTAATGCACTCTTTTGAACCTACCTTCTAGTTCCGTTTCCTACTTCCGGCACAAAACGGTCACTACAACTTTGAGGCGAAGTTTCGCCGCAACTCCACCACACTTGCATTTCGGATTAGAACACACTTCAAACTATCTCTTGAGAAAGAAAATTTACAATTACTTCATTCATGTTGATTTTGTATCCCTATGAAAATAGAAGATTATAAGGTTCATTTTAAACACTTGATGCATTTTTATTATTGTAAAGAAAAAATGCATCGGATGCAACAAAAATATATGCTCTGTACGGTAGAGGTGCTTTAGATGACAGAACTGTACGGAAGTGGTTCGCTATGTTTAGAGTTAGCGATTGTAACGTTATTGATGAAGAACGCTCAGGCAGACTCCGACTACAGATGACGACCGAATGAAGTGATCGATAGAGAATAAAACACATTATATAAATCATACATTGGCAGAAAGATTAAATTTATCAAAATCCACTATCCGTGCGAACTTAGTGAAGCGTAGGTTCTCAGGTCGCTACGCTGTTTGGATTTTTTTTTTTAATCATCTCACCCCAAGCAAGGCATTCCACTGCCACTATTGCGCATGGGGCTACATAGGGGAAGGTAAAGAGAAGGAGTGGTTAGACATAGGGAATGTCAGGAGGAAGGTGACAGATGAGTAAGGATAACGAGGATCTTAAAAAATAATGCATGTTTTTTTTTTAATCATCTCACCCCAAGCAAGGCATTCCACTGCCACTATTGCGCATGGGGCTACATAGGGGAAGGTAAAGAGAAGGAGTGGTTAGACATAGGGAATGTCAGGAGAAAGGTGACAGATAAGTAAGGATACTGAGGATCTTAAAAAATAATGCATGTTTTTTTTTTAATCATCTCACCCCAAGCAAGGCATTCCACTGCCACTATTGCGCATGGGGCTACATAGGGGAAGGTAAAGAGAAGGAGTGGTTAGACATAGGGAATGTCAGGAGGAAGGTGACAGATGAGTAAGGATACTGAGGATGAGGGTTGGGCAGACGGGAAGAGTGTTTGATAGAATGGGAGCAGGTTAGTGTGTTAGGAGGTGTCTATTGACCTTACATTTAAACTCCTGGAGATTGTACCGTCAGGATTTAAGTGAAAAACATTTTTTGCATCGCATTTCTATCTGTGATTTTCTGTAAAAACGCAAATTTTAACGGCGATGAGAAATGGATTGTTTACAACAATGTTGAGCGAACAAAATCCTAGGTTAAGCGACCTGAGACAACTTTAAACATCCCCAAAACAATCTCTTCATCCTAATGTAATATATTACCTTCAAAGGAAGATGTAATTGTTAGGTACATTTGTTCGTAGGTAAGGTCAACCCACCAAAAAAAGGGTGGTTAACAGATATATCCGGCCGTAGATAATGTCAACAAAGTGCAACAACAACTTAACTGACAACTGACTTGAAAAGCAATGGACCACCGGAGGTGATTTGCAGATGCATCCGGCCGTAGATAGTGTCAACAAAGCGACAACCTGAAAAAAAATACTTGAAAGTTTTATGACTATATAAAGTCTAGAATTTTTACCTGAAGAGACTTAGGCTGGCTAATGATTCCCGATAGCTCGTTCGTATGAGCAATCTCTCTCTCTTTCTCTCTTTCTCTCTCTCTCTCTCTCTCTCTCTCTCGCTCTCTCTCCTGCTGTCTTCCTGCTTCACACAAGCGTCATCGACGAGTAATAAAAATATAAGATAATATTTAT
>JBBBDQ010001636.1:310000-342500 GCA_037127315.1 Ascarosepion bandense
ACTCGTTTACAAATGGAAATATATATATATATATATATATATATATATATATATATATATATATTAAACGAGTTATTACGCGAACTAGGTTTCTACCATGTGGTGTCTGCAGACAATTTGCAATAGCTGATTTTACTGTTTATCGTTTTTTTGCAAAAACTCTCACATAACGGGGAATTTTTGAACGCGCAATTTTTAAAATTACATGGAAGAAATTTCAAAAATTGCACGTTCAAAAATTCCGTTACGTGAACGTTAAAAAAAATTCATCGTTACGTAAGCGTTCTTAAAAAAAAAAACAAAAAAAAAAACGGTAAACGGTAAAATCAGTTATTGCAAATCGCCTGAAGACACCACTCAAGGTAGGAACCTAGGTCGTGTAATAACTCGTTTACAAATGAAAAAAAAAAGTAATTAAACAATCAATATATATATATATATATTGATTGTTTAATACTTAGTTTTTTGTCCTAATAGGGTTAGACCAGGACAAATTTGTATTAAAAAGTGTTCTATACAATAATATTGTAGAATATTTGAATATTTTTCATTTTTAAACTAGTTATTTCGCTATTCGGGTTTCTACCTTGAGTGGTGTCTTCAGGCGATTTTTAATATTTTAGTTATTAAAAATCGCCTGAAAACACCACTCATGGTAGAAACCAAGGTAGCGAAATAACTCGTTTAAAAATGAAAAATATTCATATATATATATATATATATATATATATATATATATATATATATATATAATTAATGCAGGTTTCATTGAATAATATAGATAAGTTTTGTCTATTAATTTTGTGTAGGATCCGTTCATACCGTCTGATATACTTGATGCTGATGTCGTTGAAAGACAACAAAAAATCACAGTAATTGTTGATTTTTTTATCGGGTCTAACCTTTCGGCTCACATAAGCCATTATCAAAGAGTAAATATTAACACACAGTAAACATAGAACATTTCAGTTATTAACAATAAAGAGAATTGAATTGAAAATATAAGTCTTTCTTCTTTCTCTTTCTTCTATCTTCATTTCCTTTTCTTTCCACAACGCCTCCTTTTTATCATCCAACCTTAATGTATCTAAGACCAATCACTGATCATTACGTAATTATCAACACAACTCAAATGGCTGCTACTTTAACCCAGAAGAATGTGTAGTCAGTTTCTTCGAGCTAATAAAGTTCCCTAATTCGTTTTCTTCAACCAACAGAGTAGCGTAAGAAAACCTATCCAACAGACGTGCTACTCGATCACCTCTTTAAGCAATTTTTATATATTAAGTGACAGGTCAAAATCACGTCTGTTAAAAGAGATTCTCGTGAAAGTCGTAAAGCCGCCATTTTCTTTTTGAATTATTAGACACGTTAGAATCAGTTTTCGACAAGAAGGTAAGCCATTTTTTCTAGGGTTACAGAATGTTCTATTTTTCATCCTCTCAGTTTTTCTCTGGCTTCTTTATTATCCTAAAATTGTCTTTTTAATCCTTTCACCACAGGAAAGGCAATAAAACCACTAAGATGCAATCAGTATATGATAAAAATAAAAGAGAGGATTAAAAGAACTAGAATTATACAGACAAAAGATAACGATTGACATGGCATTTAGATTTTTTATGATAAAATTGAATGGAGCGCAAGAAGCTATAAGAGAGTTCCGCAACGTGAAGTGCAATAGAAGAAACTGTTAACATAGAACTTACGGTTACATCTAGGCATTTCAACTATAAAAGGATGAGACCTAACCTAAGTACTTAAATTCATAAAGTCTAGTTATCATAGAGGAAAGTTCATGAGAAAATTATCATGAAAGCATTTATAGAAAAGGCACAATGAAGCTACGTTGCAGCAGGAAATAATGACTGAAACAGAGATGCCAGGTCAGGACGAATAACATTGCATATTCTTTGGATTTTATCTAGAAACTCAAAATATATAGCAGGAACCGAACACCTGATTAGATGTGGCAGCAATATTCAAAGCAAGGATGAATTCTAGATTGTTATCTAAGATAGATTCTAACGAGAAAAATTTTCTATCATGACACAGTGAACGAACTTCCTAATAGCAGTTATTGATTTAATATAATCATTTCACTTCATGTCAGCGGAAATCATTAGCTTGAAAAGGTTCATTAAGTTACTCCCATGCAGATTAGAATCAGCCATGCTGATGGAAGGCAAAATGTCTTTTTTTAAAAATTACTTTTTATTATTTCACCTCAAGCAAGATGGTAACGTCAAGAGTACGCAGCGGTTTATGTTGAGAGAAAGGAGTGAGTACCAGAGAGTTTCGAAGAAAGGATAAAAAAAATGGATGGGATTCAAGGAGATAGCAGATAGCAATAACGTTGCATTTAAACTTTTGGAGGTTGTAGCTATTGGGACGTTGAAGAAAATATAAGATATGGATGGGAATCAAGGAAATAAAGATGGCAATTGACGTTGCATTTGAACTTTTGGAGGTTGTAGCTATTGGGATATTGAAGAAAAGATAAGATATGGATGGGAACCAAGTAAATAAAAGATGGCAATTGACGTTGCATTTGAACTTTTAGAGGTTGTAGCTATTGGGACGTTGAAGAAAATATAAGATATGGTTGGGAATCAAATAAATAAAGATGGCAATTGACGTTGCATTTGAACTTTTGGAGGTTGTAGCTATTGGGATGGGCTTATGTTGAGAGAAAGGAGTGAGTACAGGGAGTTTCGAAGAAAGGATAAAAATGGATGGGATTTAAGGAGATAGCAGATAGCAAGTGACGTTGCATTTGGAGATTGTAGCTATCAGGGAAGCAAGTAGATGAAAAGGAGTTCTATGAGAGGAAGTGCGAGAAAAAAAGTTGGTTGCATATAGCTATTTCAACGGTTAAATGATGGCACGTAGACAATGATAAAGTGACACGCTTAAATTCATGTGGTAAGGCACCAGAAAAAGAGCAGTTACTATGACAATATTTGTAGAAAAGACAGAGAAAAACTACATCTTCTTCTTCTCCTCCTCCTCCTCTTCCTTCTTCTTCTGCTTCTTCTTCTTCTTCTATGTGCCCTGTCCTTTCAGGACGTAGGCAATCATGGCTTTCCACATCTCCCTATCCCCGGTGGCTCTTAGCACGCCTTCTCCTGTTACACCACGCAACCCCCGTTCTGCCATCCACCTGATCAGGTTCTTCAAATATGTTATCTGCTGCTTTCCTCTGTCTCTTTTTCCCTCTATCTGGCCTGTTAGTATCAGGTTCTCCAAACCCTCCGTCCTCATTGTATGTCCCAGGAACTTCAGCTGTCTCTTACTGATGCTCAGTATTAATTTCCTTTTCGTTTCCATCATTTCCATAACCTCATCATTGCTCACATGCTCGATCCATGATATTCGCAACATCCTTCTGTACAACCACATTTCAGTTGCTTCAAGTTTTTTCTTCATCTTCGAATATATTGTCCAACATTCACTGCCACAACGAATAACTGACATCACATAGCAATCTAGTACTCTCTTCTTTGTGTCTAGCGAAATTGTCTTGTTTCTTAATACTTTACTTAACTTCTGGAATGCTTCTTTCGCCATGCCAATTCACCTTCGGATCTTTGTGTCGCACTTTTCATCTTCTGTTATAACACTTCGCAGGTATTTGTACTTGCTTGGTTCTAGTATCCCCGACCTGTATTTAGCATTTTGAGCTGCCTTTTTTGCTGAGGACCATACATTCGGCTTTCTTGCAGTTTATTTGTAGTCCTTTCTTGTCACTCTCTTCAGCTACCTTCTTTAGAAGATAAGGCGACAAAAAAGTAACAAAAATCGAAATGTCATGATAGGATCGATTACATTAGAAAGCTTCGTTTGAATTTTGTCATGAATTTCGAGATGAATAGCAGAAGCACCCGAGCTGATATGACAACAGTATTGAATGGAAAAATGGTAGATTTTCTCACACGATTAAAAGAGAACGGTTTCGTTAAAGTAAACAAGCCATTACTTGCCCTAGTTAACAACAGATTAGAGTTTTTTTTTAGATAAGCTGCTAATTTGATTTCATCAAACCGATCAGACTTACTATAAAGACAGGAGTAAATATTTGTGTCATCAGCAAAGATACCGAGTTGAGAATTGATGACCTCGGACAGGTTGTTGATGAAAACTAGGAACAATATAGATCCAAGGATAGAACACTGGTGATACTTGCATTCATTTTCTTTTATAATCATATCACCCCAAGCAAGGCATTTTACTGTCACTCTTGTGCAGGGGGTTACATAGGAAAGTTATGAGAAAAAGTGACAGGTTATAGGGGGTGTCAGGAAAAGGGTAAGAGAAGGACGAGAATACTGATGAGAGTGAAGTGGACGGAGAAAGGAGCATAAGAGAGAGAAGATGCAGGTTAATGAGATATGAGATGACTATTGACTTTACATTTAAATTCTTGGAGATTGTAGCTGTCGGGGAAGCAAGTAAATGGAAGGGAATTCCACGGGCGGGAAGTGCGAAGAAAGAAGCTGATGGAGTAGAATTTGTGTTTATATTTTATTGGTTTCACAGTAAAAGGACCTAGTTGCTAATCTTGTGGTTCGAATAAATTCATATATAGGGGTCACCAGTGAGCTAAGTTCATCGGAGCAGAAGCCATCAAAGTATTTGTAGAAGAGACACAGGGAAGCCACATTGCGCCGGTGAGAAAGTGACTATCTGAGCTTATTGTTTAAAAAAAATTAGAAACGTTGGCATTCAAGACAACTTTCATTTTTCAATTTGTTAATGAAAGATTGAGTCAGTTCAAAAATTCTTGCTTAGCATCTTGGCAATGTGGTAGGGTAATAAGGTTCAAATAGTGTATGAAATAGTGACCAGGTATAAAATTTTGCACACTGGGCTAAAAATGGAGTATTGCCTCCCTCACTGACCTGGAGCTGATCAATCTGAAAAAATTTCGGCCATGCTAGGTTTTAAAATCGTCAAATGCGAAATTGAAGAGAATTACTTATTTTCTGCTCCACGGCAACGTCGCAAGCCTATCTCTATTTTCATGCTCCATTCTTGAATTCAACCAGTTCACATTTTATACCAGGAGTCGGCAGCCTTTTGGAGAGTGAAGACCAAAACGTTTTGTAGAATCATGAAGTAGGGACAAACAGCTGCGGCTCCAGTGTCATGGGGAAGAACCATGTTATTAAATAAGTGAATAAATTTTCTGTGCTTGAAGAAAGCAACGGGAATTTTGTTAAACAAATATTACATCTTAAAAATAAATGTTTTATAAATCAGTACTGAAAAAAAATTCCATTAAAATCGGTTGAAAACACTATTTATATTCATTTAAAAGTACCCGCTCACGAAAGCAATTTCACAGAAAAAGTGAAAGTGAGGCTGTACACTAATTTTGGCGATCCCTACAAATAAAAAATAAAAGTAAAACACATTCTCCAGGTAAAAAGAAATATTTTTTAAAATTTCGACGCAATATATTCAAACTATCAACTGCCACTTTGGTTTTGTGTACCTATATATATATATCGTGTCCAGAGTAAGGCAGCGGGCCGGATAAGATTCACTCGAGGGCCGGATGAGGCCCGCGGGTTGGGGGTTGCCGACCGCTGCTTTATGCCTAAGCTTCACCATGTTACGTCTACGAAATTGAATTCTGTATTCAATAAAGACGAAATAACATTGATACATTTTCCCGAGATCTACTATTTTGTAGACTTAACTTCATGAACACTATAATGTTAACCTCTTCAAGTCAAGGGTAAATCATTATCTATCCTTCTTATACTCATAATCTTCACTCCCTACCATCTACCCTTTCAGTCAACACTCAAACCACATTCATTTTAACAGTAAATCTCAACCTCGAGTTATTATCGAAACTCACATTGATTGAATTTTAGTTTAAAGAATCTCACAATTCAAACTAAATTTGTTGGAAAAAATTCATGTAAAATTGAAAGGATGACTCGAACCTATTTTGAAATATTACTTTAGGATATACGAGGGTCTTTCAATAAATAAAGTGAATTTTTGGGGATAAGGTTTCCTAATACAGATAGAAACTATTTTTTCCTTTACTTCTTTTTCAAAGGGATTTAATTTATTTTGCAGACTGAAAAAAACAAATTTTAAGAGTTTTAGAGATTAACAAAGATGGCTGACCAAGAAGCATGCTCCAGGATTGAACAGAGGTCAGTTATCAAGTATTTGGCTGCTGAATATTGCAAACCAATTGAAAGTCATAGTAGAATGTCAACTGTGTATAGTGCCACATGTTTCAGCCAAACAAATGTCTACAAGTGAGCTAAATTGTTTAAAGAAGGACGGAGTAGTGTTGAGGATAAAGACAGGCTTAGGAGGCCTACAGAAGTGAGGTCTCCTGAGGTGATCGAATCAGTCAATGGCCTCATTCAGTCTAACAGAAGGATGACAGTGGACAACATTGCAAGGCCTTTGAGCCTATCTGTTGAACAAACGCAGTGGTCATCAGTCACATGGAGTTGTCTTGCATCAAGACAAAGCAAGGCCTCACACAGCAGCCCAAACGGTGCAGATCATCAACGAGCTGGGTGGGAACTGCTCTTTCATTTCCCTTACAGCCCAGACATTGCCCCTTCAGACTTTCACCTGTTTGGTCCCTTGAAAGCGTTCACGAGAGGCACAAAGTTTGAAAATGACGATGAAGTCAAAAGTGCTGTGTGCGATTGGCTGAGACATCAGTCCAAAGATTTTTACGCTGAGGGAATACGAAAGCTTGTGCCCAGATGGGAAAAGTGTATGACACTGCTGGGAGACGACGTTGAAAAACAAAAAACAAAGTAAGCTTCTATTTGTATTAGAAGTCTTTATACCGAAAAATTCACCTTATTTATTGAATGATCCTAGGAGAAGTCCTTATACCGAAAAATTCACTTTATTTATTGAATGACCCTCGTAGAAGTCCTTATTCCGAAAAATTCACCTTATTTATTGAATGATCCTCGTAGAAGTCCTTATTCCGAAAAATTCACCTTATTTATTGAATGACACTCGTAGAAGTCCTTATTCCGAAAAATTCACTTTATATATTGAATGACACTCGTAGAAGTCCTTATATCGAAAAATTCACCTTATTTATTGAATGACCCTCGTAGAAGTCCTTATACCGAAAAATTCACCTTATTTATTGAATGATCCTCGTAGATGTCCTCATACCGGAAAATTCACCTTATTTATTGAATGACCCTGGTAGAAGTCCTTGCATCAAAATATTCACCTTATTTATTGAATGACCCTCATAGATGTCCTTATACCGAAAATTTCAGCTTATTTATTGAACGATCCTCGTAGAAGTCCTTATACCGAAAAATTCACTTTATTTATTGAATGATACTCGTAGAAGTCCTTATACAGAAAAATTCACCTTATTTATTGAATGACCCTCGTAGAAGTCCTTATTCCGAAAAATTCACGTTATTTATTGAATGATCCTCGTAGAAGCCCTTATACCGAAAAATTCACTTTATTTATTGAATGATCCTCGTAGAAGACCTTATACCGAAAATTTCACCTTATTTATTGAATGATCCACGTAGAAGTCCTTATTCCAAAAAATTCACTTTATTTATTGAATGATCCTCGTAGAAGTCCTTATTCCGAAAAATTCACCTTATTTATTGAATGATCCTCGTAGAAGTCCTTATACCGAAAATTTCACCTTATTTATTGAACGATCCTCGTAGAAGTCCTTATACGGAAAAATTCACCTTATTTATTGAATGACACTCGTAGAAGTCTTTATACCGAAAAATTCACCTTATTTATTGAATGATCCCCGTAGAAGTCCTTATACCGAAAAATTCACTTTATTTATTGAATGACCCTCGTAGAAGTCCTTATACCGAAAAATTCACCATATTTATTGAATGACCCTCGTAGAAGTCCTTATAAAGAAAAATTCACTTTATTTATTGAATGACACTCGTAGAAGTCCTTATACCGAAAAATTCACTTTATTTATTGAATGACCTTCGTAGAAGTCCTTATACCGAAAAATTCACCTTAGTTATTGAATGACCCTCGTAGAAGTCCTTATACCGAAAAATTCACTTTATTTATTGAATGACACTCGTAGAAGTCCTTATACCGAAAAATTCACCTTATTTATTGAATGACCCTCGTAGAAGTACTTATACCGAAAAATTCACGTTATTTATTGAATGATCCTCGTAGAAGTCCTTATACCGAAAAATTCACTTTATTTATTGAATGATCCTCGTAGAAGTCCTTATTCCGAAAGATTCACTTTATTTATTGAATGACCCTCGTAGAAGTCCTTATACCGAAAAATTCACCTTATTTATTGAATGACCCTCGTAGAAGTCCTTATACCGAAAATTTCAGCTTATTTATTGAACGATCCTCGTAGAAGTCCTTATACCGAAAAATTCACTTTATTTATTGAATGACACTCGTAGAAGTCCTTATACCGAAAATTTCTCCTTATTTATTGAATGATCCTCATAGAAGTCCTTATACAGAAAAATTCACTTTATTTATTGAATGACACTCGTAGAAGTCCTTATACCGAAAAATTCACTTTATTTATTGAATGATACTCGTAGAAGTCCTTATACCGAAAATTTCTCCTTATTTATTGAATGATCCTCGTAGAAGTCCTTATACAGAAAAATTCACTTTATTGAATGACACTCGTAGAAGTCCTTATACCGAAAAATTCACTTTATTTATTGAATGACCCTCGTAGAAGTCCTTATACCGAAAAATTTACCTTATTTATTGAATGACCCTCGTAGAAGTCCTTATACCGAAAAATTCATTTATTTATTGAATGACCCTCGTAGAAGTCCTTATACCGAAAAATTCACCTTATTTATTGAATGACCCTCGTAGAAGTCCTTATACCGAAAATTTCACCTTATTTATTGAATGATCCCCGTAGAAGTCCTTATACCGAAAAATTCACTTTATTTATTGAATGACACTCGTAGAAGTCCTTATACCGAAAAATTCACCTTATTTATTGAATGATCCTCGTAGAAGTCCTTATACCGAAAAATTCACCTTATTTATTGAATGATCCCCGTAGAAGTCCTCATACCGAAAAATTCACCTTAGTTATTGAATGATCCCCGTAGAAGTTCTCATACCGAAAAATTCACCTTATTTATTGAATGATCCTCGTAGAAGTCCTTATACCGAAAAATTCACTTTATTCATTGAATGACCCTCGTAGAAGTCCTAATACCGAAAAATTCACTTTATTTATTGAATGACCCTCGTAGAAGTCCTTATACCGAAAAATTCACTTTATTTATTGAATGACACTCGTAGAAGTTTTTATACCGAAAAATTCACTTTATTTATTGAATGACACTCGTAGAAGTCCTTATACGGAAAAATTCACCTTATTTATTGAATGATCCCCGTAGAAGTCCTCATACCGAAAAATTCACCTTATTTATTGAATGACCCTCGTAGAAGTCCTTATACCGAAAAATTCACCTTATTTATTGAATGATCCTCGTAGAAGTCCTTATTCCGAAAAATTCACCTTATTTATTGAATGACCCTCGTAGAAGTCCTTATACCGAAAAATTCACCTTATTTATTGAATGATCCTCGTAGAAGTCCTTATACCGAAAAATGCACTTTATTCATTGAATGACACACGTAGAAGTCCTTATACCGAAAAATTCACCTTATATATTGAATGACCCTCGTAGAAGTTTTTATACCGAAAAATACACCTTATTTATTGAATGATCCACGTAGAAGTCCTTATTCCGAAAAATTCACCTTATTTATTGAATGATCCTCGTAGAAGTCCTTATACCGAAAAATTCACTTTATTCATTGAATGACACACGTAGAAGTCCTTATACCGAAAAATTCACCTTATTTATTGAATGACCCTCGTAGAAGTCCTTATACCGAAAAATTCACCTTATTTATTGAATGACCCTCGTAGAAGTTTTTATACCGAAAAATACACCTTATTTATTGAATGATCCACGTAGAAGTCCTTATTACGAAAAATTCACCTTATTTATTGAATGATCCACGTAGAAGTCCTTATACCGAAAAATTCACCTTATTTATTGAATGATCCACGTAGAAGTCCTTATACGGAAAAATTCACTTTATTTATTGAATGACCCTCGTAGAAGTCCTTATACCGAAAATGTCACCTCATTTATTGAATGACACTCGTAGAAGTCTTTATACCGAAAAATTCACTTTATTTATTGAATGACACTCGTAGAAGTCCTTATACCGAAAAATTCACCTTATTTATTGAATGACCCTCGTAGAAGTCCTTATTCCGAAAAATTCACTTTATTTATTGAATGACACTCGTAGAAGTCCTTATACCGAAAAATTCACCTTATTTATTGAATGACCCTCGTAGAAGTCCTTATACCGAAAAATTCACTTTATTTATTGAATGACACTCGTAGAAGTCCTTATACCGAAAAATTCACTTTATTTATTGAATGACACACGTAGAAGTCCTTATACCGAAAAATTCACTTTATTTATTGAATGACACTCGTAGAAGTCCTTATTCCGAAAATTTCACCTTATTTATTGAATGACCCTGGTAGAAGTCCTTATACCGAAAAATTAACTTTATTTATTCAATGACCCTCGTAGAAGTCCTTATACCGAAAAATTCACTTTATTTATTGAATGACACTTGCAGAAGTCCTTATTCCGAAAAATTCACCTTATTTATTGAATGACCCTCGTAGAAGTCCTTATACCGAAAATTTCACCTTATTTATTGAATGATCCTCGTAGAAGTCCTTATACCGAAAAATTCATTTTATTTATTGAATGACACTCGCAGAAGTCCTCATACCGAAAAATTCACCTTATTTATTGAATGACACTCGTAGAAGTCCTTATACCGAAAAATTCACCTTATTTATTGAATGATCCTCGTAGAAGTCCTTATTCCGAAAAATTCACCTTATTTATTGAATGACCCTCGTAGAAGTCCTTATACCGAAAATGTCACCTTATTTATTGAATGATCCTCGTAGAAGTCCTTATTCCGAAAAATTCACTTTATTTATTGAATGACCCTCGTAGAAGTCCTTATACCGAAAATGTCACCGTATTTATTGAATGACCCTCGTAGAAGTCCTTATACCGCAAATTTCACCTTATTTATTGAATGATCCTCGTAGAAGTCCTTATACCGAAAAATTCCCTTTATTTATTGAATGACACTCGTAGAAGTCCTTATACCGAAAAATTCACTTTATTTATTGAATGACACTCGTAGAAGTCCTTATACCGAAAATGTCACCTTATTTATTGAATGATCGTCGTAGAAGTCCTTGTTCCGAAAAATTCACTTTATTTATTGAATGATCCTCGTAGAAGTCCTTATACCGAAAAATTCACTTTCTTTGTTGAATGACACTCGTAGAAGTCCTTATACCGAAAAATTCACCTTATTTATTGAATGACACTCGTAGAAGTCCTTATACCGAAAAATTCACCTTATTTATTGAATGATCCTCGTACAAGTCCTTATACCGAAAAATTCACTTTATTTATTGAATGACACTCGTAGAAGTCCTTATACCGAAAATGTCACCTTATTTATTGAATGATCGTCGTAGAAGTCCTTGTTCCGAAAAATTCACTTTATTTATTGAATGACGCTCGTAGAAGTCCTTATACCGAAAAATTCACCTTATTTATTGAATGATCCTCGTAGAAGTCCTTATACCGAAAAATTCACTTTATTTATTGAATGACACTCGTAGAAGTCCTTATACCGAAAAATTCACCTTATTTATTGAATGATCCTCGTAGAAGTCCTTATTCCGAAAAATTCAAACTTATTTATTGAATGACCCTCGTAGAAGTCCTTATACGGAAAAATTCACCTTATTTATTGAACGACACTCGTAGAAGTCCTGATACCGAAAAATTCACTTTATTTATTGAATGACACTCGTAGAAGTCCTTATACCGAAAATGTCACCTTATTTATTGAATGATCCTCGTAGAAGTCCTTATTCCGAAAAATTCACTTTATTTATTGAATGACACTCGTAGAAGTCCTTATACCGAAAAATTCACCTTATTTATTGAATGATTCTCGTAGAAGTCCTTATACCGAAAAATTCACTTTATTTATTGAATGACCCTCGTAGAAGTCCTTATACCGAAAATTCCACCTTATTTATTGAATGATCCTCGTAGAAGTCCTTATACCGAAAAATTCATTTTATTTATTGAATGACACTCGTAGAAGTCCTTATACCGAAAAATTCACCTTATTTATTGAATGACCCTCGTAGAAGTCCTTATACCGAAAAATTCACTTTATTTATTGAATGACACTCGTAGATGTCCTTATACCGAAAAATTCACCTTATTTATTGTATGACCCTCGTAGAAGTTTTTATACCGAAAAATTCACCTTATTTATTGAATGACCCTCGTAGAAGTCCTTATACCGAAAAATTCACCTTATTTATTGAATGATCCCCGTAGAAGTCCTTATACCGAAAATTTCACCTTATTTATTGAATGATCCTCGTAGAAGTCCTTATACCGAAAAATTCATTTTATTTATTGAATCACACTCGTAGAAGTCCTCATACCGAAAAATTCACCTTATTTATTGAATGACCCTCGTAGAAGTCCTTATTCCGAAAAATTCACTTTATTTATTGAATGACACTCGTAGAAGTCCTTATACCGAAAAATTCACCTTATTTATTGAATGACCCTCGTAGAAGTCCTTATACCGAAAAATTCACTTTATTTATTGAATGACACTCGTAGAAGTCCTTATACCGAAAAATTCACTTTATTTATTGAATGACACTCGTAGAAGTCCTTATACCGAAAAATTCACTTTATTTATTGAATGACAGTCGTAGAAGTCCTTATTCCGAAAATTTCACCTTATTTATTGAATGACCCTGGTAGAAGTCCTTATACCGAAAAATTAACTTTATTTATTCAATGACCCTCGTAGAAGTCCTTATACCGAAAAATTCACTTTATTTATTGAATGACACTTGTAGAAGTCCTTATTCCGAAAAATTCACCTTATTTATTGAATGATCCTCGTAGAAGTCCTTATACCGAAAATTTCACCTTATTTATTGAATGATCCTCGTAGTAGTCCTTATACCGAAAAATTCATTTTATTTATTGAATGACACTCGCAGAAGTCCTCATACCGAAAAATTCACCTTATTTATTGAATGACCCTCGTAGAAGTCCTTATACCGAAAAATTCACCTTATTTATTGAATGATCCTCGTAGAAGTCCTTATTCCGAAAAATTCACCTTATTTATTGAATGACCCTCGTAGAAGTCCTTATACCGAAAATGTCACCTTATTTATTGAATGATCCTCGTAGAAGTCCTTATTCCGAAAAATTCACTTTATTTATTGAATGACCCTCGTAGAAGTCCTTATACCGAAAATGTCACCGTATTTATTGAATGACCCTCGTAGAAGTCCTTATACCGCAAATTTCACCTTATTTATTGAATGATCCTCGTAGAAGTCCTTATACCGAAAAATTCCCTTTATTTATTGAATGACACTCGTAGAAGTCCTTATACCGAAAAATTCACTTTATTTATTGAATGACACTCGTAGAAGTCCTTATACCGAAAATGTCTCCTTATTTATTGAATGATCGTCGTAGAAGTCCTTGTTCCGAAAAATTCACTTTATTTATTGAATGATCCTCGTAGAAGTCCTTATACCGAAAAATTCACTTTCTTTGTTGAATGACACTCGTAGAAGTCCTTATACCGAAAAATTCACCTTATTTATTGAATGACACTCGTAGAAGTCCTTATACCGAAAAATTCACCTTATTTATTGAATGATCCTCGTACAAGTCCTTATACCGAAAAATTCACTTTATTTATTGAATAACACTCGTAGAAGTCCTTATACCGAAAATGTCACCTTATTTATTGAATGATCGTCGTAGAAGTCCTTGTTCCGAAAAATTCACTTTATTTATTGAATGACGCTCGTAGAAGTCCTTATACCGAAAAATTCACCTTATTTATTGAATGATCCTCGTAGAAGTCCTTATACCGAAAAATTCACTTTATTTATTGAATGACACTCGTAGAAGTCCTTATACCGAAAAATTCACCTTATTTATTGAATGATCCTCGTAGAAGTCCTTATTCCGAAAAATTCAAACTTATTTATTGAATGACCCTCGTAGAAGTCCTTATACGGAAAAATTCACCTTATTTATTGAACGACACTCGTAGAAGTCCTGATACCGAAAAATTCACTTTATTTATTGAATGACACTCGTAGAAGTCCTTATACCGAAAATGTCACCTTATTTATTGAATGATCCTCGTAGAAGTCCTTATTCCGAAAAATTCACTTTATTTATTGAATGACACTCGTAGAAGTCCTTATACCGAAAAATTCACCTTATTTATTGAATGATTCTCGTAGAAGTCCTTATACCGAAAAATTCACTTTATTTATTGAATGACCCTCGTAGAAGTCCTTATACCGAAAATTCCACCTTATTTATTGCATGATCCTCGTAGAAGTCCTTATACCGAAAAATTCACCTTATTTATTGAATGATCCTCGTACAAGTCCTTATACCGAAAAATTCACTTTATTTATTGAATGACACTCGTAGAAGTCCTTATACCGAAAATGTCACCTTATTTATTGAATGATCGTCGTAGAAGTCCTTGTTCCGAAAAATTCACTTTATTTATTGAATGACGCTCGTAGAAGTCCTTATACCGAAAAATTCACCTTATTTATTGAATGATCCTCGTAGAAGTCCTTATACCGAAAAATTCACTTTATTTATTGAATGACACTCGTAGAAGTCCTTATACCGAAAAATTCACCTTATTTATTGAATGATCCTCGTAGAAGTCCTTATTCCGAAAAATTCAAACTTATTTATTGAATGACCCTCGTAGAAGTCCTTATACCGAAAAATTCACCTTATTTATTGAACGACACTCGTAGAAGTCCTGATACCGAAAAATTCACTTTATTTATTGAATGACACTCGTAGAAGTCCTTATACCGAAAATGTCACCTTATTTATTGAATGATCCTCGTAGAAGTCCTTATTCCGAAAAATTCACTTTATTTATTGAATGACACTCGTAGAAGTCCTTATACCGAAAAATTCACCTTATTTATTGAATGATTCTCGTAGAAGTCCTTATACCGAAAAATTCACTTTATTTATTGAATGACCCTCGTAGAAGTCCTTATACCGAAAATTCCACCTTATTTATTGAATGATCCTCGTAGAAGTCCTTATACCGAAAAATTCATTTTATTTATTGAATGACACTCGTAGAAGTCCTTATACCGAAAAATTCACCTTATTTATTGAATGACCCTCGTAGAAGTCCTTATACCGAAAAATTCACTTTATTTATTGAATGACACTCGTAGATGTCCTTATACCGAAAAATTCACCTTATTTATTGTATGACCCTCGTAGAAGTTTTTATACCGAAAAATTCACCTTATTTATTGAATGACCCTCGTAGAAGTCCTTATACCGAAAAATTCACCTTATTTATTGAATGATCCCCGTAGAAGTCCTTATACCGAAAATTTCACCTTATTTATTGAATGATCCTCGTAGAAGTCCTTATACCGAAAAATTCATTTTATTTATTGAATCACACTCGTAGAAGTCCTCATACCGAAAAATTCACCTTATTTATTGAATGACCCTCGTAGAAGTCCTTATACCGAAAAATTCACCTTATTTATTGAATGATCCCCGTAGAAGTCCTCATACCGAAAAATTCACTTTATTTATTGAATGACACTCGTAGAAATCCTTATACCGAAAATGTCACCTTATTTATTGAATGATCCTCGTAGAAGTCCTAATTCCGAAAAATTCACTTTATTTATTGAATGACACTCGTAGAAGTCCTTATACCGAAAAATTCACTTTATTTATTGAATGACACTCGTAGAAGTCCTTATACCGAAAAATTCACCTTATTTATTGAATGATCCACGTAGAAGTACTTATTCCGAAAAATTCACCTTATTTATTCAATGATCCACGTAGAAGTACTTATTCCGAAAAATTCACCTTATTTATTGAATGACCCTCGTAGAAGTTTTTATACCGAAAAATTCACCTTATTTATTGAATGATCCTCGTAGATGTCCTTATACCGAAAAATTCACCTTATTTATTGAATGATCCCCGTAGAAGTCCTTATACCGAAAAATTCACTTTATTTATTGAATGACACTCGTAGAAGTCCTTATTCCGAAAAATTCACCTTATTTATTGAATGACCCTCGTAGAAGTCCTTATACCGAAAGATTCACCTTATTTATTGAATGACACTCGTAGAAGTCCTTATTCCGAAAAATTCACCTTATTTATTGAATGATCCTCGTTTAAGTCCTTATACCGAAAAATTCACTTTATTTATTGAATGACACTCGTAGATGTCCTTATACCGAAAAATTCACCTTATTTATTGAATGACCCTCGTAGAAGTCCTTATACCGAAAAATTCACCTTATTTATTGAATGATCCCCGTAGAAGTCCTTATACCGAAAAATTCACTTTATTTATTGAATGTCACTCGTAGAAGTCCTTATACCGAAAATGTCACCTTATTTATTGAATGATCCTCGTAGAAGTCCTTATTCCGAAAAATTCACTTTATTTATTGAATGACCCTCGTAGAAGTCCTTATACCGAAAAATTCACCTTATTTATTGAATGACCCTCGTAGAAGTCCTTATACCGCAAATTTCACCTTATTTATTGAATGATCCTCGTAGAAGTCCTTATACCGAAAAATTCACCTTATTTATTGAATGATCCACGTAGAAGTACTTATTCCGAAAAATTCACCTTATTTATTGAATGACCCTCGTAGAAGTTTTTATACCGAAAAATTCACCTTATTTATTGAATGATCCTCGTAGAAGTCCTTATACCGCAAATTTCACCTTATTTATTGAATGATCCTCGTAGAAGTCCTTATACCGAAAAATTCACCTTATTTATTGAATGATCCACGTAGAAGTACTTATTCCGAAAAATTCACCTTATTTATTGAATGACCCTCGTAGAAGTTTTTATACCGAAAAATTCACCTTATTTATTGAATGATCCTCGTAGAAGTCCTTATACCAAAAAATTCACCTTATTTATTGAATGATCCCCGTAGAAGTCCTTATACCGAAAAATTCACTTTATTTATTGAATGACACTCGTAGAAGTCCTTATACCGAAAATGTCACCTTATTTATTGAATGATCCTCGTAGAAGTCCTTATTCCGAAAAATTCACTTTATTTATTGAATGACACTCGTAGAAGTCCTTATACCGAAAAATTCACCTTATTTATTGAATGATCCTCGTAGAAGTCCTTATACCGAAAAATTCACTTTATTTATTGAATGACCCTCGTAGAAGTCCTTATACCGAAAAATTCACCTTATTTATTGAATGACCCTCGTAGAAGTCCTTATACCGAAAAATTCACCTTATTCATTGAATGACACTCGTAGATGTCCTCATACCGGAAAATTCACCTTATTTCTTGAATGACACTCGTAGAAGTCCTTGCATCAAAATATTCACCTTATTTATTGAATGACCCTCATAGATGTCCTCATACCGAAAATACACCTTATTTATTGAATGACCCTCGTAGAAGTCCTTATTCTGAAAATGTCACCTTATTTATTGAATGATCCTCGTAGAAGTCCTTATTCCGAAAAATTCACTTTATTTATTGAATGACCCTCGTAGAAGTCCTTATTCCGAAAAATTCACTTTATTCATTGAATGACACTCGTAGAAGTCCTTATTCCGAAAAATTCACTTTATTTATTGAATGACCCTCGTAGAAGTCCTTATACCGAAAAATTCACTTTATTTATTGAATGACCCTCGTAGAAGTCCTTATACCGAAAAATTCACCTTATTCATTGAATGACACTCGTAGAAGTCCTTATACCGAAAAATTCACCTTATTTATTGAATGACCCTCGTAGAAGTCCTTATTCCGAAAAATTCACTTTATTCATTGAATGACACTCGTAGAAGTCCTTATACCGAAAAATTCACCTTATTTATTGAATGACCCTCTTAGAAGTCCTTATTACCGAAAAATTCACCTTATTTATTGAATGATCCTCGTAGAAGTCCTCATACCGGAAAATTCACCTTATTTATTGAATGACCCTCGTAGAAGTTCTTGCATCAAAATATTCACCTTATTTATCGAATGACCCTCATAGATGTCCTTATACCGAAAAATTCACCTTATTTATTGAATGATCCTCGTAGACGTCCTTATTCCGAAAAATTCACTTTATTTATTGAATGACCCTCGTAGAAGTCCTTATTCCGAAAAATTCTCTTTATTCATTGAATGATCCTCGTAGAAGTCCTTATTCCGAAAAATTCACTTTATTAATTGAATGACCCTCGAAAGTTTAACTAACCCGGCAAATTTTGGAACTTGTGAATTATACTCTCAAAAACGACATTGTATATCCTATAAAATGTTAAGCTCTTCATATCTACGGTTGAATTCTATCTTTCCCTATCATTATGAGGATGTTTCTTCTTATAGTAGCTACTTACTTCTATTTACCTATGCGTTCATATCACGCACCTCATTCACTAATTTTTGGATAAGAAGAAACAATATGAAAAAAATAAATGATGAAATGAAGAAAAAGAAGAATGAAGACGAAAAAGAAACGACGATCATTATATTTGTGGTTGCCATATATTCTTGAACCAAACAACTTAAAAGTAGATAATTGATCACTTGACGATTTTTTAATCATCTGGCGACATTTTAATCATTTGGTGACATTTTTCAAGTATTTGTTTTTCTAAGACATTTCATTTATCTTCATTTATTTTCTGGTCATAATTTCAAGAATTAATTGTGCTTCTATTTTGAACGAGTTATGTTATCAATTTTTGACCATTAGAATTATGGGGACACTTTTGTCTGAATTAATGCGATGATGTATGAGTTGAAATCACAATCTGATGAATGAATTGAACTTTTCTGTTTTAATTTCTGGAATCTGCTATTAATTGTAATTTTTATTTGATAAATTATTTTGGTTTTTAAGTATGAAATTCTGGGATGAGTTGAGATCAAATTTTGAATAACTATGTTGGGTTTAGGTTGAAATTCCTATGAAGTCATCTGGATCGACAAGCGTCAGGGGAAAGACGGAAGGCTCAACGGCAATAAGCATCTTGATAATGATAATAATTTGCATGTGTGGGGCTCTAGAACAACCCGGATTAAAAGGCCGTTTTCATGCGGTTTACAAAAATACAACACAAATTTCGAGAAAAGACAACGCAATAAGAAATGACACGCTAAATTGTGCACACTGTTTAGATTGTTTAAATATTGTCAAATACAAATATTTTCATATTTTTATTCAACATCCGGGCTGTTATGGAACCCCACAAGTGATGATCACGACGTGATGTAACCAGATTGGCGTGAAGTGAAAAAAGATGAACAGAAAGTTGGCCGCCAGGGCGAGTCAGTTTGAGGTTTCCTCCTTACATCGTGGTGAGGTGTCAGCTAACCGCTTCCCTTCTGACGGACTGCTGTGACTGGTTAGAGGCCATCCTTAAATATTGAATCTTGTCACGTGGGGTGGCTCCGGCGAGGAATTTTTTCTTTAGCTGTGGAAAAACCGTTTCTCTGACGTATTTTGAATTTTGTGATTTTATGACCATAAATAAGACTTATAAATGTAGGTTGTGATCACAATAAAAAAAGTGGAAAACGTTGTTATTTTACCCATAGCTGGGACCCATTAAAATAGGCAATATCACTCCGGGTCAGAGTGATTCTTAGAGTCATTCATAGGAGAATTGGGCTAAAAGTAGGATTATTTATAATATATATTTTATACCCCGAAACTAAGGACTCACATTCATACCAAAAACTAACGTCTTTAAATAACTAATGAATGCAGTTTTACGTCTTCCGCCTCACATGTTGAAAGTGAAATCATTTTCTGCTTCTTAGATTTCCAGGCAATTATTGGATTATCTTTCGCAAATCTAAAGCAATAGCCTGTGATACTTTTAAAATCTGGTGAATTTGCCCAATCAGCACCACAAAATCCTTCCAGTTGTAGTGGGGTTTTCATTGTCGAAATACTAGGCACTGATTCTTAGTTCCCTTTAAATAATGTAATACCTGCTTAGCTCTTGTTAAATGCACAGTCCTCGGTTTATTTAAGTTTTGAGACAACTTAGTAACCGTATAGCAGATGTCTGGCCTTGTTGATGTCATGACGTAAAAAGACTTCCAATCAATATTCTGTATTCTTTCTCACACGCCGCTATACCATCTTCATTATTCATGATTGTGTTTAAATCCATTTCACACGGAGTAGTTCGTGTTTTACAATTTTGCATGATGAATTTAGATAAAAGTTTTTCGATGTATCTGGATTGATTTATTGTGATAATTTTGTTCTTAAATTCGAATTGTGTACCAAGAAACCATGATAGTCGACCAAAAGTCGGTAATTTTAAACCTTATATTTAAGGAATTTTTAATTTTTAATAAAGCAGCTTCACATTTTGAAGCAATTAACATATCGTCGACCCAAATAACCGGAATTGCTAATATTTCATAATTAAATATTTTTGTGTACAGGTATGGTTCAAATGGGGAGGGTTCAAAATGTTGTTCAATTAAATAGGAATGTAGTAATTTATTCCTCGTTCTTCCGCTTTGTTTGAGCCCAGATAGTGACTTTTTGAGTTTCCACACAGAATTGTCACCTTTTTCAAAACCTTCTGGCGGTTCTATGTATATTTCATAGTCAATCAAAGCATTTAAATATGCTGCTTTAACTAGTAAGCAGGATATTAGAATGACTTTCTAATTTCTGAGTGAAATATGTAAATATTAAGTTATAATGAATTTCCTTTTTCGTGAACCAATTGTAATGTTGAATGTATTATCCTAACTAAAAGTTATTTTAAATATATCATTAGTGATGAAAAATGGGTTCCATACGAATTCAAAGCAAAACACGGTGGCCTATGAAGGATAAAGCCCTACAATCAATCCTAAAACCTGAACATGAAAGAAAAATAATGTGAGGATGCTGGGATCGTATTATTCATTTTTTTTTTTAATCATATCACCCCAAGTAAGGCGATAACGCCATTGATGCGCAGGGGGGCTACGTAAGGGTAAAAAAGTCAGGAAACAAGGGATGAGCCTCTTCACCTGTTCAATAGACGTGGGTGGAGTGTGAACCGGGCGATAGTTTAGTCTATCTACTCCAATTTGTGTTGTCCTTACATTCGAACTGTATACCAAGAAACCACGGGAGTCGACCCAAGTCGGTCATTTTAAACCTTATATTTCCGGAAGTTCTAATAAAGCAGCTTCACATTTTGAAGCAATTAAGATATCAACCCAAATAATCAGAATTGCTAATATTTCATTATTAAATATTCTTGTGTACAGGTATGGGTCAAATGGGGAGGGTTCAAAATGTTGTTCAATTAAATAGGAATGTAGTAATTTATTCCTCGTTCTTTCCGCTTTGTTTGAGCCCAGATAGTGACTTTTTGAGTTTCCACACATAATTGTCACCTTTTTCAAAACCTTCTGGCGGTTCTATGTATATTTCATAGTCAATCGGAGCGTTTAAATACGCTGCTTTAACATCCGTATGGTGTATATCCATACCGTAATGTGTGGTCATATGCATCAAAATTCTGATTGTTGTCATGTTTGTTGTGGGATTAAATGATTCTACATAATCTTCCCCGTATATCTGAGAGAATCCTTTAGCTACATAACGAGCTATGCACTGGCGAGCCATCCTCAGTTCGTTTTATAGTATAAACCCAACGGCTACCGATAATATTTTTTATCATCCGGGGACTTTTTCAATTCAAAAGTATCATTTGATACTAGGAATTCCATTTCTTTTTGCATGACGGCTATCCATCGCTTGGAATTATCAGAATGTTTTGGCTTCTTGATAATTCTTCGGAATACATTGCACCGAATAGTAACAGTCAATGTCGCAGATATTGCATTGACCTATTCCAAAATTATCTGGTTTTCTTCTATTTCTGGTCGGATAACGCGGAATTTGCCCCTCATTTTTGGTTATATCTTTTAACTCAAGGTCTGCGTCTGATTTTTCATCGTCTATATCATCTGGTATAAGTCAGTAGGTTAAGTGCCATACGTGATACACGCTTGGGCGATTATGTCTCGAAAGAGACATGACTGACTGGGCAGAAAATTATCCCGCAGTACGTTGCCATTGCTTTCTGCGGTAGACTGATTGTCGACCAAGGCTATACAACCCAATCTGTCCTGCTATTTAACCCATAGCTGGAAGGAAGAGACGGATTAATACCTTTCCCAAGGGTATTTGCGCGTAAGTGAATACAATGGATTCAACTGGAATTCGAACTCGGCTCCCCGGCTTCTCGTTCCGAGCCGATATCCACTGTACCACAACGCACATATATAAGTATATATATCTGGTATAAGACCTTCGTTTAATTGTGGAATTTGAACGGGTTTGTTATTTATAGGCCCTATCTCATAATTAGGCCATACTAGTTCGTGTTGGACCAGTTCCTCGCAGTTAATGTTCTTTTCTTCGGGATCCTCCCCTTGCTCAAAAGAATCTGGAAATCTGACGCATCTGATCTTCCTTATTATTTTACTTTGTTTTTTCATAACCAATGAATATTGCCCCTTTCACCTTTTGGATCTAGCTTTGCCCTGTGGTTGACATATGTGCAGCAAATTGTGCCAAAAATATGCATACCACTTACGTTGGGTTTGTAGTTCGTATGAGCCTCGTAAGGAATCTTGTTAGTGTTACTATTATAGCGACGGTTTCTTATATACGCGGCTGTATTTAATGCATAGACCCACAGATTTTTGGGGAACTTAGATTCTATTAGCAAACATCTAGCCATTTTGAAAAGAGTCCGCCAACTACGTTCAGCGATTCCATTTTTGTGTGGGGAATAAGGACAGGTTTTCTCATGTTTCATGCCTTCATTTATTAGGAAGTTTTCGTAATCATCAGAAGTAAATTCTCTACCATTATCTGTTCTAATTATTTTCACTTTTCCATGAGGTGAAATATCAGATAAATACATTCTTGAAGGGTATCAGATTTGTTTTTCAGAAAATATATCATAATAAATCCTGAATATTCGTCAACAAAAAGTTCCTATCCTTTTTGGTGAAATGGGACCCGCTAAGTCGAAATAAACCCCGAACAAGATGTCTATTGTTTGGGGAGAATTTGATCCCTATTTTTAAATTTCGCCATTTTCCCTTTAATACATGTGTCACAATGTTTTAAACCCTTGGGAGATTTAATTTTCATTCCAGTGACGTGTTCTTGCAATCGTTTAACACCAGAATTATTACAGCGACCTAATATTCTATGCGGATGTGCATTGTGGTGCAGTGGATATCGACTCGGAACAAGAAATCGAGGAGCCGAGTCCGAATTCCAGCTGAATTCCATGCACTCACGGAAATACCCTTGGGAAAGGTATTAATCCCTCTCTTCCCTCTAGTTATGGGTTAAATAACGGGACAGATTGGGTTCTATATCCTTGGCTGCCAGCTAGTCTACCGCAGAAAGCAATGGCTACCTATTGAGGGATAATCTTCTACCTAGTCAGTCATGTCTCTTTCGAGACATGATTGCCCAAACGTGTATCACGTATGTCACTTAACTGACTGACTGAATATTGTATGCCTAGTCCTTAAGTCGCAGGTGGCTGCTTTTACAAATGTAATACTTTTTAGATAATACAAACGTCCATTTTGTTGTATATTAAATTCAGTTCCATCTAGGTATATCAACTTTAAATTGTCTTGGTGAAAATTAACTTTAGCACCAGTTTTAACAGCAAACCCAACCGAGAAAATATTTTGTTTAAATTTAGGGATATATAAAACCACTTTTAATAAACATTTACAAATATTTCCTTTAGTACCCCGTAAATAAATACAGGCATCGCTTCTTCTTAAAACTAAATTATTAGCTGTGATACCATCAGCCAAATCAATAAAGTGGGATTTTTTGTCATCTGTAATTACATGATTTGTCGCACCCGTGTCGACTAGGTAAGAATTATAACTATTGGGTATCCCACCATTTTACAGTTAAACAAATAAGATGTAACCGTAAATTCTACTCCAACAGCTTCTTTTCTCGCGCTTCCCGCCTGTGGAACTCCCTTCCACAAGTCTGCTTTCCCGACAGCTACAATCTCCAGGTGTTTAAATGTAGGGTCAATAGACACCTCCTATCACACTAACTCCCAATTATTCTCAGAACACTCTCATCAACCCAACCCTCATTCTCGGTATCCTTACCCGCCTATCACCCACCCTCTGACATTTCCTATAGTTAACCATTCTCGGTATCCCTACCCACCTATCACCCACCCTCTTACATTTTCTATATTTAATCATCCTTTCTCCACTCTATGTAGCCCCCTGCGCAGTAGTGGCAGTGACATGCCTTGCTCGGGGTGAAACGCTTATAAAAAAAAAAAATCCAACCTAAACGAAAAAGCTTACGTTCGCTCATTTGAAAAAGCTTTTACGTTTTTACAATAATCACTACTTGTATGAAATTGACATTTCGCCTGTACATGTCCGGCTCTTTCACAACGAAAACAGATAATATTTGATTTTCTATTATTATTGTCCCTGTTGTTGTTATTGTAGTTATTGTAATAGTTGTTTTTAAGCCCCTTGTTTTTAATATCATAATTCCTAGTCTGGTAGGTTTGAGGGCCTGGCTTTTTAAATGACGTTCTCAGTTGTATTACGTTATTTTCTTGATTTGGAGAATCACACAGTTTTTCAGTTTCTTTATGACTACGTAACCCAATTTAAACTCAGTAAAAGTTATTTATTTATTTTTTGGGGGGTTATGTCTGTCGTGAATGGTTTAAATTCTGCTTGTAATCCGTTTAAAGTCATGGCTATTAGCAGCCCATTTGAAATGGTCTCACCTGCCATTTTTAAGGCATTTGTGACATTCTCAGCTCGTATAATATAATCTCTTAGAGATTAATTTTCTCGTCTCCTTAACGAAGTTAATTCATTATATAAAGTAATAATTTTGGGTTTACCTTTTGACAAGTAATGTGCACTCAATATTCTCAAAGCTTGGCGGCCGTCGTCCTTGGCTTCTCTCATTATTAAAGACAAGCTCCTGTCATCCAGGCATTGTAAGGTCGCATTTCTTTCCATGAGATCATCATCTTCCTCTTGGCAAAGAATGATGTCCTGAAGTTTTCGTATTCTATGGTAGCCTAGGAATTTTACTTCTCACAATTCGTATTTTAATTCGTCTCCGTCAAAATACAGAAAGGTGGCATATATATATATATATGCCACCTTTCTGATTATAGTACAATTAAACAACTTTTCTTAGAAAAACATAGAAAAACGTAGGTAATATCAAACAGATTTTAGTCAACAATACAATAATCCTCACTTATACACACAGTAAAAAGAACCTTCAGATATTGGAGGCCATCTACATTAAATCAAAACAAACCCACACTTAATCAAATCACGTTTAAATCTGGTCATAACACATTACATTGCATTTAAATATATGGTTCTGTTAACATTTCGAGCTCTCACGAGGTGTGACGTCATAGAACCGCATTACAAATTTGCGAACTGCGTTTGCTATTTTTGGTAACAGTTATAGTTGCTTAGCAAAGTTTTTTGTCAACACTAGATAAAATCGTATTTGAGGGGGGATGTTAACGTCCCTGTAATTTCTCTGAAGATGGCTCATGTGAGCCGAAGGCTTAAAACCAACTTAATAAAAGAATATCCAAATGTTGTAGAATTTTTGTCTTTATTTTCACCTAAAATTAAAGCCAAAATACGATGTTTAGAACGGCTCATGATTAAACATAGTAGACATTCATTGTCTCTTATATTTAACAGGATATGTTCAGAAAATATCTGCTGCTTCGATACACTAAATATATCTATGTGTGTATTTTCTGAGTATATGTGAAGTTTGTTAGTATATCTGCGTAAATATTATGAGTGTGCAAACACTGTACATATATATATATATATATATATATATATATATATATATATATGGCTTTAAAACAGACGTCATATTATTTAAACCCGAGGAACCTTTCGGCCAACTCTTATCAAGGGTTCTCGTTGGCTTTAATTTTAAGGGAATTAAAGAAAAGGACAAGGCAAAATAAATTAAATTACTTACAATGCCATTAGTAATTTCTGTGGGTACAAATCGTTATATATATATATATATATATATATATATATATATAAGGTTGTCTGTATTCGTGTATATGTCAATATAGATGGATGTCTGTATTCGTGTATAACGCATTTGTATGTACATATGTGAATGTGGATATAAGTGTGCATGCGTGAGTGTGTTCATATGTATGGTTACATGTGTATACATATTCATGTGCTTTTGAGCGGGCGTGTAATGGTTTTATGGTCACTACCTCCGCCAAATGAACTTTCCTCGCAGGGTCTTAATAATTCTTAACCGAGATAAGGCCAAGATCTTTGTTCTGGATTATGTTACTTAATTTCCTTTTCCATTTAAAAGAAATTGTTTATTCCGGAAAAATATTTGTACCGAATCGAACGAATATAGTGCAGTCTGAAGAAATGAATTAATTTAGTTAATAGAAATGAACTATAATTTGTAACCATTCTATAATTTATAACCATTATAAATAAATATCATATTGCTCTGGATAACATCTACTGAGCTTTCTAGAAGGATCTAAAACTTAATATTTTATATTAAGTAAATCTTGTTGGATTATACTCGCCATTCACGGACCTGACATCATTTCGCACACACACACACACACACACACACACACACATATGTATGCATATATATATATATATATATATATATATATATATATATGCATATTTTATATATATATATATATATATATATATATATATAAAATTATGTAAGTAAATTTGTTACACAATTAAAAATTAAAAATACATTGCAACACGGAAATTTCTGTGTTTCGAAATTTCTATCTCGTCATCAGGAAATGTTAGATGTTAGTTGCAAAACGTGTTTGTGTACATATGTGTATTTATGTTTGTAGTCTTCGTTTTTTTGTAGATTTTATATCATCTTCTGTTTTGTCTGCATTAATCCAACATTAATTATATATATATATATATATATATATATATATATATATATATATATATACTCATCCACAGACAGTCCTGTTTCGCTATATTACAGCGCCTCAGTATGGTATAGGATACAAATCCTATCTTATCCATCAACTATCTCAAAGGCAAAAAGTAAAATTGCACACCCGCAAAAAAGGATCAGAACGACTTAAAAAAATTTGGAAAAACCCAGACCAAGGCAAATTTCACAAGTCAGTGTGAAAACTAAGATTCTAGATTCTGATTTGATAGGAAATAGCAAATTGATCTATGACCCCAGTCAATTTTTTTTTCACACCTAGAAAATGTAAATGCCGTTCGGAGCCTGTCACATAATGATTCACTACTTAAGGACGTCCTCTGACCGATCAAATATGAGTCAGAATTGGAGCGGTATCTGAAGCATCTCGTCGCAATGTAAGGCAGAAACTTCAAGCCGCGGTTATGTCTCGCCGACATATATTCAGTCTATCTCTTCTTTCAATATTCCTTTCTTTTTTGTTTTCACTTCACGCAGCCAAAGAATAAACAACAACAACAACAACAGGGTATCTTCAACTGACTCGTAAACTAAAGACCAGTCAGGACAATTTCTTTATTTGTTTCACCTTCTTTCTCACCCTGTCGCCAACTTATCGAAAACGGGAAAGGAACATAAGACTTTACATTCTGCTACTATCAGTATACGCCCCGGGGCACTAAGCTACTTACTACTATTTCTCTGGAACATTTAAGCACGTGCATTTTTCTATTGGAGCATTTCACAAAATAATTTTTAAAATAATTAACTACATGCATTTTCTATTCAAGTATTTTACTTCTTACAGATTTAGGGCGGACCTGAAGGAGACTACGACCGCCTTTAAATTTGTTTTTTTCATTTTGTTTTTACTTTATTTCAGCGCAGTCTGATCGGTTATTACATAAAGTTTCTGATTATCAAAAGAATTTGAAAAATTTCAATATTTAAACAATTTGGGGCGGGGGCTTAGTTTCTCATACAACGTTACAGTAAATAGATCCTCCATTTTGGAACCACTCGCGTTGAAGTCGCTTTGTTTTGCTTTTTTTGGGACGAGTTGTTCCTCTTGTTTTGTCTTTTTCAAGTTTTCTTCAGTTCTTACGATGGCATCTTTCTCGGAAACTTCAAGAATGGCTTTATTCAACAATTTCTCAAAGGATTCAGTAGTTGAATATGCATAATCAAAATGTTAATTGCACATGATCGATTTACTTTAAGGTTATATGAAAAACTGAGCCCCCCTCCCACCGCTAAAATTGTTTAAATGTTCAAATTTTAACAAATCTTTTGTCAATCAGAAAGTTTAGGGTTTAATCGATTAGATTGCACTAAAAAAAGAAAATGAAAATTGATAATCAACAAATTTTCAGGTGGTGTTAATGTCGTACCGGTGAGTGGTCCAAAATGGAGGATCGATTTATTATAATGTTGTATAAAAAACTGACACCCCACCCGCTAAAATTGTTGAAATATTGAAATTTTTCCAAATTTCTTTTGTCAGTCGGAAAGCTTAGGGTGTAATCGATAAGATTGCACTGAAAAAAGTTAAAAAAAAAAAAGAAACACACACACACAACAAATTTAAAGGTGGTGGTCGTCTCATTCAGGTCCGCCCAGATTTGTTAACCAGTTCTGTTAATAAAGTTACACTTATTCACAAACAAAATACTTTCATTTTTCCAACCATCCATTCAACCTTCTGATATTTTAAATTCTGGGGACTTCGGTTAATAAAAATATAAATTTTGTCACTTAGTTTTTTGTTGACACATTCTGCATCCCGAGTCCAGAGTGTGGTAGACGAAGGCACCAACAAACAATCCGTCCACTCGTCGGGATGGAGGTTTAAGCAGTTGTCTTTATATATTTGTAAAGAATTAATTGGTATATTGTTAATCCGACATTTTTACTACTTAAAATTCTATTACGGCGGTGACTTTTTATTTGAAATTTTATCGCTGACGGAGAGCATATTTCCTTTATAAAAATTTCTTGAACGCGCTAGCCAATAGACGTAACAAAAACTGCTTAATAAATAGAAATGGGGCGTCTATATCAAACACGATTATCCGCTATAATAGCGTTGGAAGTAATGAAAAATACCGTTATATATCTTACGTAAAATAAAAGTTTTCTCATTACTAGGCTACCTTCCTACTGAATAAACATGGATTATATATATATATATAATGATTGTTATAATATATTTCAGTTCGTCTCGAAAAAAACACCGAGAACAAACTCGGAGGGGAAAAAAGGTGAAGTATATATATATATATATATCAGTCAGTTAAGTGCCATACATGATACACGCTTGGGTGATCTTGTCTCGAAAGAGACACGACTGACTGGGCAGATGATTATCCCGCAGTAGGTGACCATTGCTTTCTGCAGTAGACTGGTTGCCAGCCAAGGCTATAGAACTCAATCTGTTCTATTATTTAACCCATAACTGGAGGGAAGAACGGATTAATATCTTTCCAAGGGTTTTGGTACGTAAGTATAATGCAAAGAATTTAACTGGAATAACTCGGCTTCAAGATTTGTCGCTCCGAGCCGATATCCACTGCACCAGCAGATTTTTGGATAGTAATGTTAAATTTAAAATAAGAAAAAATAGATGATTCATATTCCCCAATGAGTCCTGCGTTTAACTAATAAAAAAATGTACCTACCAATTAAAATTTATTAAATTTTCATAAATTTACGTGGAAGGGTTAGGGTAACAGAGTTAAAAAATATTTTTACCAAGATTTTTCGAAAATAATAAATTCAAAAATAATTTCATTCATTTGTGAATGAATACTGAAGGTTTTATTAAAATCCAACAACTATTTGATATTTTGATTATTTGATTTTTGCAAGAACTTTTAAATTAATGTGTTTGTCACCAAAAAAAATTACATTTTCCATTGTAAAACGTTGGTTTTACCGCTAACTCAAATCAAAACAAAATTTTCTGACAAAATTTCGGAAATGTTAGAAGGGATTAATTTTTTTTTTTAAATAATTAAAAAATACTTTGATCTTTTCTCTTAATAATAATATAAACATTTTGCTGGAAAAAGTTTGTTTTATTAAGTGTGGAGGCTTTTTTCTTCATACTATGGTGTTTTATGCTGATTTTTAGCGATTTTTTGAAGGTACTTAAATTAAATAGTTAATTTTCTAGGTGCCGCTTAGATATGGCACAAGGACCAAAGTATGGGGTACCTAGTGAGGATTGAACTCACTTGTAACAGGTTCTAGCAAGACAAGCTTGTTAACCATTACACCACGTCGAGTACAGCGCCTGTATATAACACGCTAAAATTTCCCTTCTCCTGTTACATGTGGCTATGGCTTGGGGAGTAGACACTTCTACTAACATCCAATCAGTCGTGTTTCGACCCCGCTTAGAAGAAATAGGTAATCTAGCTACACTGATGAGTTGTGATACAGCGAAATAGGCTTGTATGTGGATGACTAATATATATATTAATGTATGTGTAAGCAAGAAAATTTCTTTTAAGCAGTTTTTCTTTAAATATGACAGAAAAGGAAAATTTAATTATTTTTTTATTTAGTTTTTTTTACAATCCTTACAATTTCGGTTGTATATATATATTGTTTCTCGGCACTGTGTATGTGTTTTTGTGTGCGTGTACATACATACATACATACATACATATATATATATATATATATATATATATATATATATAAAAGAAAATAAACCTCACACAAAATTAACAGCAATTCCATCCACCTATAAATAGTAGTAAAATAAAAACTATCTACACTTCCTTAAAAAAAAACATATATCCCAATATAAGAATTACCTAAACTAAACGAAAAAGTGACCTGCCCAAAACTAAGCTACCCCACACCCTTCTCCTAAATCAAAGCTATGCCTAAAAACTGACGACTAGATCATTCTAAACTCCCAACCCACATTCACTTACATCGTTTTCATTAACAGCGGCGCCATTCCAATCACACACAGATAGCAGTAAAATAAACAAAAAATGTCTACCCTTCCTAAAAAAAAAAACATAAATCCCAGCATAAGAAGTACCCAGACAAAATAAATAAGGAACTTCTCTTAAACTAAGCTACCCCTTCTAACCCAAGCCCACGTTCACTTAAACATCATATCACCATAAATAAACGTTTTCACCATTTAATTTTCATTTCAACTTATCACCCGATGAGAAACGCACGTAGCAGCTTCGAAACGCGAAATTTTTTGTGTAGTGATACATGAATTTATAAACAATTGTAACAACCATTACAATATAAAGCTCTACGTTGTATTGAGCACTCTTTATAAAAGGAAATGCATGAACAGTCGGTAAAAAACCTACGTGTTCTACAACTTTGTTACTATATATATATATATATATATATATATATATATATATATATATATATAAGGGAAATGGAAAATACATTCCGACAATGTGAGATACAAAATAAAATTTGACAGCAACAAAATATGGATTTATTGTGGGATAGCCAACATTATAATGTTTCGGCTGTTATAACCATCATCAGGGCTTATATTTACTATTGTGAATTTTTTGTTGTTGCTGCCTGTGAATAGATTTAGAAATGTGATAAAGACTTAAAATTTTAAGTCTGTTTGAAAGAATCGAAGTAAAATATGACGTCAGGCACGAAATATTTATGAAATTCACCGTCACTATATTTCAACTCTATTCCATACCTTCTATAATACAACCCTTACATTTAATATAAAATATATCTAAATTAAGATAACACATAAACATCAACAAAACATAAATAATTACAGCAATATTTAGAAAAAACATAGATACAGCTTAACAAAAATATACACAAACCTATCAGTGAACTTTTTAAATTACATCTCAACGATTTCTTCAAATAACAAAACATAAGTATTTCGTAACTGACGTCATAGTTTACTGCAATTCTTTCAAGCAGCCTTAAAATTTTAAGTTTTTATCACATTTCTAAATCTATTCACAGGTTGTAACAACAAAAAATTCTAAATAGCAAATATAAGCCCTGATGATGGTTATAACAACCGAAACATTATAATGTTGGCTACCCCACAATAATTTCATATTTTGTTGTTTCTCAAATATTTTTTATCTCACAAAATTATATACAAATATTTACACTTGTCGCACACAGAGTAACTATAACACATGTA
>JBBBDQ010001636.1:347500-432500 GCA_037127315.1 Ascarosepion bandense
TTTGCAACATGTGGCATAGCGTTAACATGTTGCAAATACCTGTCGTGTTTTTGCTCGTATAGAGGCCCTCTTCGTCAATGCTCGGCTCAAACGTTCTACATCTTTTTAATATGCTGGCCACCGAGCTTGTAGCTTTAGTCATCTTTGCGTTGCTGCTATATCACAATGCACGTCATCATCAGTTAGTTAAGTGCCATACGTGATAAACGCTTGGGCGATCATGTCTCGAAAGAGATATGACTGACTGGGCATATGATTATCCCGCAGTAGGTTGCCATTGCTTTCTGCGATAGACTGGTTGCCAGCCAAGGTTATAGAACCTAATCTGCCCTGTTATTTGACTCATAGCTAGAGGTAGAAGATATGTATTATATTAATAAGTAGTAATTATTTGAGGATCAGTTTATTACTTCATAACAATAGAAAATCGATCCCCCACTTTATGCCCAGTAGAAACCTTAATCACGTTTCTATTATATTCAGTCAGTCAGTTAAGTGCCATAAGTACTACACGCTTTGGGCGATCATGTCTCAAAAGAGAGAGATGACTGACTGGGCAGAAGATTATCATAGAGTAGGTTGCCATTGCTTTCTGCTGTAGACTGGTTACCGACCATGGCTATAGAACCCAATCTGTTCTATTATTTAACCCATAACTAGAGGGAAGAGACAGATTAATACCTTTCCCAAGGGTATTTGCGCGTAAGTGGATACAAGGAATTCAACTGGAATTCGAACTCGGCTCTCCGATTTCTCGTTCCAAGTCGCTATCCACTGCACCACCACGCATATGTCTCTCCTCTGTATTTGTGGATCTACTTTAATATATCCATTGCATATTATGCCATTTTCTATAGTTAGTTTTGACTTCGTTTCCTTAAAGGGTCACTCTGCCATAGAACATCAGCTCGATATATAATTTTTTATTCTCTGAACTGTTCTGCTTTATATAGGGTCTTGGATGTTTCTATTTTGAGTCTATTTAGAGGAAGAACGTCCGTTTTAACCCAGTGTATTATTTTATCTTCGATATTTTTTATTTTTTCAAATAAGACTCTTTCAATAACTTTTTGCAAAATATTGCTGGAAGCCTTTACCCCAAACGGTAGACGAGTTCATCTTAATAAGACAGTAGATGTGTTTATCCTGGTGATTTCTTTGATTTTCTCGTCAATTTCTATTTGATTGTATGCTGCCTTGAGATCAACTTTTGCCAAATACTTCATTTTTGCTAACTCGTGGCTCGCAGTTTCGATGTTTGCCTAAGGAAAAGAGTCTGAACATATCTGGTGATTTACCCTAATCTTGTACTCCCCTCTTTTAAATCATCCGTCAGGCTTCTTTATTGCTACTATCAGTGACGCCCAATTGCTGCCACCTTGAGTTACTCTTTCTAGTATGCCTCGTTGCATTATTTTGTTTAATTTTCAACTACCTAAGGTAAAATATGAACTGGAACTTTCTTGAATCTATATACTTTGTGTGATATTTTTCTTTTAATTGAATGCTTTTTTTATAGCCTTTCAATAATCCTATTCCATTTCCTTCTTCTTCCGTAGAAATGATTGTTTTCGCTGTATCTACTTTCAATACATCAATCCCCTGTAATCCGTGATCTTTTTTGCATGCTACAAATCTAATAGGAATTATTTCAAAATTGTTTCAAAATTGCATTGAAATGCAACCATTGTTTTTATGATCATTCCATCAAATTTAATTGCACGCTGCTTTTCTTTAGTTTAGAACGTCCTAATGTTATCCAAAAGTTTTTAGTTATCTACGTAACTTCACCGCCTGCATCAACTTGCATGTTAAATACTTGGCCATGTATCCTTATTTTTTCTCTACCTCTCCTTGTGTATTACTTGCAAATATTTCCTCATCTTCTTCGGGGTGGGGTTTGAACAATTTTTGCTTTTTCTATTTGCTTTTCATGTTTGAATATGTTCTGAAGAGTATATCTTTTTTTTTTTTTTTGCAATTTTCCTTGAGCTTGGCATTTGTACATGTCTCTCTCGTTATTTTTTTTTCCACAAAATCTACATTTAATTATGGACATGTTTTTGCTTCTCCAGTATGTCTCCAATTCTTCCTTTGGGTGATTTAATTTTCCAATCAACTCTAATTTCTTTAAAAACTTGACGCTAGCTTCCAAACACATTCTGATATTCTGTAGATATTAAGCTAATTTCGTTCGTGCTTTTGGTCTTACAAGCTTTCAATTAATCTAAAACGAATTAATTCAACTTCTCTAGTTATTTCTTGTGCTCCCAATTTTTAAAATTCTCAATAATTGGCTAGTTATTTCAGTCTTTGTAAGTATTGTATCATAAACTTATTTGCTGTTTGTTTTATTTCTAAAAAATGTTTTAACCACACACATAAGTACTCATCACAGAATTTGGGTGCATTGTCAGTGTCTATTGTCTAGGGTACTCTATTCCGTGAGAATATAGTTCTTAGTATTTGTTTTATGGTGGTGGTTTTTATGTCCTTTACTCTGACAACTTCTGGTCATCATGAATATGAGTCCGCTAATACTAAAAATAATCCCCTATCTCTGATATGTGTGTGATCCATGTAGACCCTAACCAATGGCTCTGCTTCCTTGAGTCATGATTGAATTTTTACTTGCTTCAAGTTTTTTATTTTTTAACGTTTTTGACATCTCTTAATGTATTCCTTTACATCTTTTGAATATCTTGGCCACCAAGCTTGTAACTTTAGTCTTCTTTGTGTTGCTGTTATGCCACAATCTACATCATCATGTACTCCTTTTAATATGTCGCTTCTCAGTATTTGTGGAGCTACTATTACATCTCCACTGCATATTATGCCATTTTCTATGGTTTGTTTGTGCTTCGTTTCCCTAAAGTGTTGCTCTGTCGTCAAACAATTGCTCAGTATATTACTTTTTATTCTCTTTACTATTCTGCTTAATATTGGGTCTTGCTTTGTTACTCTTTTGAGTATATTTATAGGAAAAAGAACGTTCGTTTCCACCTAGTGTATTATCTTCAGTATTTTCTTGTTTTTCTTCTGTTTCATTCTTGAACTGTCATCTTGATAAAGTGTCTACACGAAAAATAGTGTTCCCGTTTACGTATTTGTCAGTTAAGTGATACACGCTTGGGCGATCATGTCTCGAAAGAGATATGACTGACTAGGCATATGATTATCCTGCAGTAGGTTGCCATTGATTTCTGTGGTAGATTAGTTACCAGCCAAGGCTATAGAACCCAATCTGTCCTGTTATTTAACCGATAACTGGAAGAAATAGACGGATTAATACCTTTCCCGAGGGTATTTGCGCGTAAGTGAATGCAATGAATTTAACTGGAATTCGAACTCGGCTCTCCAATTTGTCGTTCTGAACCAATATCCACTGCACCACAACGCACATCCCTTTTACGTATACTATGTCAAAATTGAATGGCATGATTTTTATTGCTCATCTTTGATGATGTGATTTTTGGCAATTCTTTTCTCAGGTTAAATACTTGGCCATTTTATCCTTATTTTTTTCTCTACCTCTTTTTTGTGTATTCATTGTAAATATTTCAGCTTCTTCTTCTTCTTCTTCAGAGGGGATTTCAACAGTTTTCACATTTTCTGTTTGCTTTTTCTATTTGCATATGTTCTGAAAATGATCTCTTTTTTTGCATTTTGAGCATATTTTTCTAGAGCTGGACAACTGTACTTATCTCTCTCGTAATTTTTTTCCACAATATCTTCATTTAATTATGGATTTGATCATGTTCGTTCTGTATGTCTCAGATTCTTCTTTTTGTTGATTAAATTCTCTAATCAATTCTAATTGTTGCAAAAACTCAATGCTTGTTTCCAAACTCATTCTGCTATTCTGTAGACGTTCGAGTATTTTTCGTTTGTGGTTTTGGTCTTATTGTTTTTTCATAATTTTCACAATTTCTTTCACTATCATTTCTTCTAATTCACTTAGATACCACATTGTTAAAATTTTCTTCAGAGCTTCGCAAAAAATAAATCAATTATCTTATTTTTCCCTCTGTCGGTCTTTGTGTCTCTTAATATTTTTTATTCTTGTAAATTCATCAAAAGTTCTTATCCATGTTTCTGTGTTCTGGGTCGTTCAGTAAAGTTTAGGATCCTACTGGCAATATCATTGTTGTGTTTCGCATTTCTTTGTGTGTAGAAGTAGTAGCCATAGCACAGCTCTACGTGTCTTCTGTGACATCAGGTTTTGTGCTTCTTACTTCTCCAGTTATTCTCTATTTATACTTATCTTTATATATTAACCATTTCACACCAAGCAAGGCGGTACCGCCACTGATGCGCAGGGGGCTACATAAAAGAGTAAACGTTTTAGAAAGGAAAAGAGTGAAGACAAAGACGAACCAGCTACAGTGGGTGAAAGAGAAAGGATAAGAGAAGGATGTGAACACAGGAATGAAGACAGTTGCGAAAGTAGAGAGAAAGGAAAAGAACAAGATACACGGGGTGATGTAGAAAGGGCTGGAATTACAAAAGAGAGTTGAAGTATTAGGTAGAAGGAGAGTGAAGACAAAGACGAACCAGTTACAGAGGGTGAAAGAGAAAGAACAAGAGAAGGATGTGAACACAGGAGTGAAGACAGTTGCGAAGGTAGAGAGAAAGAAAAAAAATAAGATACACGGGGTGATGTAGAAAGGGCTGGAGTTAAGTGGATAATAGATGGGAATTGACTTTGCATTTAAATTCTTGGAGGTTGTAGCCGTCCGGAATACAAGTATATGGAAGGGAGTTCCACATAATGGAAGCGCAAGAAAAGAAGCTGCTGGAGTAGAAGTGTCGCCTGTATTTAGTTGATCTAACTGTAAAAGGGTGGGACCTTGTTAACAATCTGGTGGCCCGAGTAAATGTATGTGGAGGTACCAGTGACCTAAGTTCGTCAGAGCAGAAGCTATGAAAATATTGATAGAAGAGAAAGAGGGAAGTCACATTCTGCCGATGAGAAAGTGACTGAAGTCGAGCTGCTAGGCTGGGACCAATCACATTACAGATTCTCCTTTAGAGCCTGTCAAGAACACTGAGACGAACAACAGGGGGTGCCTGACCACATATGACAACGGTATTCCATGCACGGTCGGATGGTTGATTTGTATATGTGCAAAATGAATTCAGGCGGAAAAAAAAAACTTCCTAGCCCGACACAGTGACCCTAACCTTCCTAGCAGTGGATTTAGCTATTGTTGCATACGATACTGCAGTTGTATTTTTCATTTTATGTATTAATGAAAAATCCAGGTGTTTTGAACGGTGAATATGATGTAATCTCTATCTTCGAACAGGTGACAAAAATGCCGAATATGAAGATAGACAGCTAAACATTCAAAACAGAAAATATTTTATTTCTTTTTTTCGAATCTCGCAAGTTTTCTGAGAAAAAAATGAATCACTTTATTTACCTTTTATTGATTAAATGATGAACGGCATCAAATCAATAAAAAATTGTGAGTATGCTTCTTTTTCGGTGCAGTTTGGTTCGCTAAAGTCTACAGTTGCTGAACAACCGTTTTAGTTGTCAGGGAATTTTTTTAGATTGCTTCTTCTATATTTTAGAGGTTTACGGCCTATGACGTTGACTACATTGGTTCTCGCTCGATCACCGAACTTAAGCAACGTTGAGCCTGGTCAGCACTTAGATGGGTGACCGCTTCGGAATACCAGGAGCTGTAAGCGTTTAGTGACGGATGTGTGTGCTTACGGCCATATCACGTTGACTACACCGGTTCTCGTTCGATCACCGAAGTTAAGCATCGTTGAGCCTGGTCAGCACTTAGATGGGTGACCGCTTGAGAATACAAGGTGCTGTAAGAGTATAGTGACGGATGTGCGTTGTGGTGCAGTGGATATCAGCTCGGAAAGAGAAATCACTGAGCCGAGTTCGAATTCCAGTTGAATACCCTGCATTCACATAAGCACTGATACCCTTCGGAAAGGTATTAATCCGTCTCTTCCCTCCAGTTATGGGTTAAATAAGAAGGGGTAGGACTTGGGGACCCTGCCCTTAAAAAACAAATCCCAATGAATCTTGATACTCGAAAAGAAAAAAGTATTACTAGACGCAAAAACTTATATAAAAAACAATAAATTGTTGAAATAAAAAGGCGTTACAAGTTTAGTTGGCAATAAATGACCCATCGATGTTGATTTGTCATAAAAACAAACCAACCAACTATGTTTTAGAAGAAATGTCTTCCAAAGTTGACTAGGAATTTGTTTGGACTTTGGATTGGAAAGTGGCCAAGGTTTTGTTTGGATGCAAAAGGACTGATTTTTCCAGTATGAAAAGTTTTAAAAATGTAATTACTGAAATAGGAAAGATTTGTAAATGAATACAAAAAGGAAGGTAAAAGCAGGAAAGTATTACACTATTTACATTATTTGGACTATTGTCCTCATCTTTGATGCTATTTGTACGACGTTTCGGTCGTTGTACGTTCAGGCCTTCTTTAGATGCTAAGAATTTCGAACCTAACCTTTTATTACAATCATTGAGGTATATCAGCCTCATCATCAACAAAGATGAGGACAATAGTCCAAATAATGTCAATAGTGTAATACTTTCCTGCTTTTACCTTCCTAAATATGCTTCACTTCACACACGGTTTTCTTCCATAAATTTCTTTCAACTTCCATACACAGTCCGCTGTGGCTTTCTAGCTTGAACGAAGAGATATGGTTGTAAACGCATTTTTTAAATGGATCCTATTTACAGCCAATATACATCTTCTTGTAGTTACTACTTTCGTCGCTGACCTCAGCCGTGTATGCAATGCTTTCAATACAACACTTTGCCATTCAATGGACAGTTGTTCATATTCCTACAGTTATATGTTCTTCTGGTTTTGTTTCCTCTTTCCATATCCAATATGCTGATATCTATAATTCTTTCTAAATTTCTAGAGCAGCTGTAACTTAATTTGATATTCTTATTGGAAATTTTAGCTAACACTGAATTAGCTGGAAGATGCTTGTCCAGAATTTTGAAAAACATTTTACCAGTTTTTCTTTGTAATTGTTGGTTAATCGGTGGATTAAACCAGATTATTTTCCTACTCCGGAGTCCACTTCTGTTTCGTGCTGGAGGAGTGAACACCAAACTTCTTAGCGATTTTTCATAAGTTACTTTTTTGTGATTAAATATTTCATTCGTGGATGAATTATTTGATATTCTACACTGTACACCTTTCGGAATTTATTATTGATTTTTGGTGGTTCGACCTGGTGTTAATGCATTTAATGCTTTTAATAACTGTATTTGGCTTTATACAAAGAGAAACTGTGTTATCGTTGAGGTTGAATTCTACATCCAGATACTGGGAGAATTTTGTGCCCATCTCAACTGTGATACTAAATCCTAATGCTTTAAAGATTTTATGCAGATTTTACGCATAATAGCTGTTGTGGGATCACCCTTTTTGTATACAAGATTGGACTCTACTGATGTGTACATATAATCCTGCCTATACAGAGAACAGCAGTAGTTAGAGAGTTAGTGAAAGACATATGTTTGGCCGGGCTATTTGGTCCGGAAGACCCACATAAAAATGAGCTTATGTCACGTGTTGATTTAAGTGGGAAGGCTAACTAAATACTGTAGTTAGAGAGTTAGTGATAGACAGATATTTTTGGCCGGGCTATATGGTCAGGAAGACCTACAAAAATGACCTTGTGTCACATGTTGCCCTAAGTGGAAAGGCTAACTAAATAGTCTAGTTAGAGAGTTAGTGATAGACAGATATTTTTGGCCGGGCTATATGGCCCGGAAGACCTACAAAAAATGACCTTGTGTCATGTGTTGATTTAAGTGGGAAGGCCAACTAAATACTGTAGTTAGAGATTTAATGATAGACAGATATTTTTGGTCGGGTTATATGGCCCGGAAGACCCACATAAAAATGACCTTGTGTCACATGTTGCCTTAAGTGAGAAGGCCAACTACATACTGTAGTTAGAGAGTTAGAAGGAGTCAGTTGGTCCGTTAGTTTGGTGTAGATTTAGTTGTTGTTTTGGATATAGACTCATTACCAGACATACTATTTTGCTGCAAGACTGTATATATTGATTTCTACTAATAGTATTCCAAAATTGACTAACCTGTGTTCCAGTTTGTATATTTTTGTTCAATGCAACTTACATTTTCTATCTCCATATCGGTTTTTGTTATTTATTATTTTGCGTGGTTTCTCAACCGGGATCCACAACAAAAGCATTAGCTATTTTTATATCTGGAACCACCATTAGGGCATCATTACTGTATAATCAATGATTATCTATGTGGATCACTTTATTTAACTTGCTCGATATATATATACCTACGAGTTTTGCAACCTCAGCTCCATTAAGAGATCCGTCAAATCACTGCCATTTGATTTAATCCACGCTTCGCCCTCATGAATTAACACTGATCTTCTGCAGTGAAATCTTACCTCAATCCAATCTGGCCTGATATTTATGAACTCAGTGGCGAACTCAAGTGTTTCATTAAGATTCTTCTCAGTAATAGATGTGCAGAATTTACAAATATCGTATTTAATGTATACTGAATCCTTTTTATTTTCAATATTTTTATAGGAAGATACGCACTCATTAGTACCTGGTTACTGATTCACCTGAGTAGCCACTCGCAGTAAATCACAAATATTTTGCCAAATACTGCGGCTGACGTTATCGAGTTCGGTTTTAGTAGGAATGATGTGCGTTGTGGTGCAGTGGATATCGGCTCGGAACGTGAAATCGGGGAGCCCAGTTCGAATTCCAGTTGAATTCATTGCATTCACTTATGTGCAAATACCCTCGGGAAAGGTATTAATCCGTCTATTTCTTCCAGTTATCGGTTAAATAACAGGACAGATTGGGTTCTATAGCCTTGGCTGGCAACTAGTCTACCGCAGAAAGCAATGGCAACCGACTGCGCGATAATCTTCTGCCCCGTCAGTCATGTCTCTTTCGAGGCATGATCGCTCAAAACGTGTATGACATATGGCACTTAACTGACTGAATATAATAGAAACATGATTAAGGCTGCTACTGGGCATAAAGTGGGGGATCGGTTTTCTATTCATATGAAGTAATAAACTGACCCCCCACTAATTACTACTTAAGTATATAATACATCTCTTCTCCCTCTAGCTATGAGTCAAATAACAGGACAGATTGGGTTCTATAGCCTTAGCTGGCAACCAGTCTACCGCAGAAAGCAATGGCAACCTACTGCGGGATAATCTTCTGCCCAGTCAGTCATGTCTCTTTCGAGACATGATCGCCCAAGCGTGTTTCACATATGGCACTTAACTGACTGACTGATAAGTTGGAAAGAATGACAACGAAGTTAATCTTCATTATGGTTTTAATATTTATAAATGCCTCTTTTTAGATGAATCACTCCTTCATTGAGCACGCTGGAAGAATGGTAGACTTTACAAAAAATGATACTCTAGCATCTACGCATCGTTCATTCAGTAATGAATTAGAACACTCTAACTACTGGCGTATGTTTACATGGTATTTCACACGCTAAAGGCCTGCTTCCTTCTACCGAGCGCCCATAGCTCAGCGGTAGAATCGCCGACTGACGTTAATTCGATCGGGTTTCAATACTGGGTTAAAAGCAATCGGATATCTAACTGTACTGATGAACTGTAATGCAGCGAAACAGATCTGTCTGCGGATGACTATATATATATATTTTTCTTTTGTATTTTGAAACATTGATCAAACCCAATTTGTCATCCAATATAAATTCATCATGGTGGGCAAAAGTCTCTATGGTCATACGTTCGAATTTAATCAGTTTTTCACCAATTATTTGAACTGTGGATGTGCGTTGTGGTGAATTGGATATCGGCTCGGAACGAGAAATCGGGAAACCGAGTTTGAATTCCAGCTGAATTCATTGCATTCACTTACGCGCAAATACCCTTGGGAAAGGTATTCCTTCCAGTTATGGGTTAAATAACAGGACAGATTGGGTTCTATAGCCTTGGCTGGCAACCAGAAAGCAATGGCAACCTACTGCGGGATAATCTTCTGTCCAGTCAGTCATGTCTTTTTCGGGACATGATCGCCCACGCGTGTATCACGTATGGCCCTGAACTGACTGATTTGAACTGTTATTGAAATGTCGGCCAGTTTACAACATTTGTTGGTGTCACCAGTCATTTCTAAATGTAATCAATAGGCCACCAATCTTTTGATTGTAGATGATTGGATTTGTAGGTTGAGATTGGAAAACATTCTATTTTGATGGGTCAGCAATAATTTTTAGGTTGTTCTTTGTCAGTGGTCACCATTAATTTGTAGCAGATTATGGGTGGTTAAAGCAAAGAAATAATCTCCAACATGGCTGTACTAATTTAAATAATTATTTATTATTTCAGCATTATTTTTATTTCATTTTGAAATTTTTACACTACGACTGAATGAATTGCGTTAGTATAGAATAGTAGTTCCCAAACCTTTTTCTGTCATTTCCCCTACACCCAGTTCAACCATCCAGATTTCCCCCTTCATGTGTATGAGAGAAAGATCAGTTAAAACACACTGAGACTATTTACTAATTTATTTTTCAAATGTACAAATATACTGATAAACTTATAGTTACAGAGTAAAGTGGATAGAGAGCAGTTAGTAACAACTAAGCATAGCCATAGAGAGCGGTTAGTAACAAATAAAAGGTATATATTACTATTTCACTCTTCTGCATTAATTCTACATATTCCAACCTGCCGACGACCAACCTTCTGATGAAAACTCTTCTGATGAATATTATTCAATATAAAACTTGTAAGCTGTAGGGGGTTCGGTTAAGTAAGACACAAGGCAGAATCAAAGAAACATTAACCAGCTCCCTCCACTACAGTTCCAAAACTTTCTTTTGTCATTTCTCCCTACACCGGGTTCAACCATCAAGATTTTCTTTCTTCATGTGTATGAGAGAAAAAATATAGACACATCGTAATTCTGTATAGAAATAACAAAATTTTCCATTCCTCCCCCTCCCAAATATAAAATAAATAAATAGATAAATAATCTTCCCGTAAACATACAAATTTTGAGGAATAGTACTTTGATAAAACACCTCTTGAGTAATTAGAACCGAAACCAAAGCATAAAAATAGATTCATGAATTTTGATATCATATTATCCAGTTAACAAACCCACTAATAAAATTATAATATTATTCGCATACCTTGTACTCAGAAAACCAGCATGAAGCACTGAATCAATATAGACTATGATTGTGTGTAAGATGCTCCCAGGCAAATTGACGACTCGTAACGCACTGTGAGCCTGTAAGAATGTGAGTGTACTCCTGTACCAACCCCGCCTTCCTTTCAGAGTTCATGTTTGCACGTGAACCGACTGGCAGGTACAGCGCCGCCCATCTACAACATTCTCTCTCTCTCTCTCTCTCTCTGTTATGGTGAAACACACCTATTCTATAGTGAATAGACTCTCCCACCTAATTTAAGTAGGAGTAGAAAGAGGAACGAGGGTCAGTCGATGTTGTACGATAGTAGTCGACAGTTAGTCGAATACAAAAGTAGTCAGCGACCTGGCAATATTACTCTGCGTAATACGTATTATACCAACTTCCTAACGTTTTGTATGTCGAACCTATTGGGACCGATTTTAGCACAAATACTAGCCTCCACTGCGATAATAACTTCACAACATCCTCTCTCTCTCTCTCTGACATGAGAAAACCCATCTCAGATGTTTTATTTAGTAGGTAGTGTAATTATTTCCCATCTGCTAGCTTCAAACTTCCTCCCAGTTTGGGAATCGCTGTTACAGAAATAGCAAAATAATTCTACATGTGAAAATGCACTTTGCTTAAATACATTAGGTCGAGCTAATAAAGTAAAGGTCATCAATTAATTTCTATGAAAATATTTATAGAAAAGGCAAAAAGTTACTGCGTTGGGATAATGATTGAAGCCGAGATGTCAATAATATTGCAGATTCTTTCTTGGATTTTATCAAGAACCTATAATTATAAAGCAGGAACAGCAGACTAGATGTGGTAGCAATATTTTAAGCATTCACAAATGGCAAACATGAACGAAACGGTGAATCAGCTTTTCTAACTGCAGACTTAGCAATTAATTCAATATAATTTTCACGATATGACGATAAAGCACAACCGATAGGAAGACCTCATACCAGGAAGTTTTGACGAGCGAGGAACCACCTCTTAATTGCTGTTGTTCCCAGATCTACCATGACCTGGGGTGGTAGTATCTGTAAGGGATCCAGCTATGAGCAAATAGTCAGCCTTCAAACTAATTTCAAAGCACTATGAAAGTAATAAAAATACATTAAATAGTAAAAGTACTAGCAATACAATTTTATAGTTAAAAGAATTACCAGCAATACATTTATAGTAAAAGAAATTACTATTCTTCCCAAGAAAATTAGAGTTCGGCACTAAATGACCCATAAGGCGTTGATATGTCGCTAAACATGCAAACATAAAAGGCCTATATAAGTGTTTTTCTACAGCAAGAACCTTTATTTCAATATTTTGATTTTTAGGAACTGCTCTTGTTATGATTGGTGTTTCCTCTGGTATTGTGCCACTCTTAGACTTTTGAAATCTTTTCCAGGATTTTCACTCAAATAGCAGTCACGATGGACTCCGGTAAGTTAGATTGATTAGGCTTGATTGGTTAAGTCCTTGCCAAACGACTGGAGGTCACTGACCTGCCCTAAATGGTGGCACTCTTCTGCAGTTTGGTTGGTGGCGTTGCACTTTTTTTTCAAGCATATTCTTAAACAACCTCACTTTACCACTGACCCTGCGGCCTCTGTCATAAAGATGTTTTTTTTTAATCGTATCGCCCCGAGCAAGGCGGTAATGTCACTGGTGTGCAGGGGGCTACATAAGTGTAAAAAGATTAATTTGCAAGAGAGTGAAGAGGAAGACGAACCAGTTAGAAAGAAGCAATAGAAAGATGAGAATACAGGTGTGATAACAGTTTCAAAGGTGGAGAGAAAGGAAGGAATATACGGGGTGGTGAAAGAACCAGAGTGAAGTGGTTAATAGATGTGTATTGACCTTGCATTTAAATTCCTGGAGGTTGTAGCTGTCAGGAAAGCAAGAATATGGAAGCGAGTTCCACAGGCGGGAAGTGCGAGAAAGAAACTGAAGGAGTAGAATTGTCGTCTGCATTTGGCTAACCTAACTGTGAATGGGTGAGACCCAGTTGCCAATCTGGTTGCACGAGTAAACACCTGTTGAGGAGGCACCAGTGACTTAAGTTCGTTCGAGTAGAAGCCATGAATATATTTATAGAACAGACAAAGGGAGGCCACATTTCGTCGATGGGGAAGTGGCTGTAGTCGAGCCGCCAAGTCAGTACCTATCATTACTGATTCTCGTTTTCTGTGAATCTACATTTTTGGTAAAAGAAATTACTACTGAACTTAAGAAAATTAGATTAAATGACCCATAAGGAGTTGATATGCCACTAAACAAAAACAAAATGAAAAAAAAAGCCTGGAAACCTTTCCACTTCATGTCAACAAAAAATTTATGCATTAAATTTATTAAATTAAACCAACGATTGAAACTTTTTTGGTTTCTTTATAAATCCTGTTTTAAAATATCTCTTTTCACTTGAAACAGCGAGATTATTCAATATTATCCACACGCACCAACCTACTTACCAACCTAGATAAATACATAGATATATACCTGTCGCAGATAACATTCCAACGTTTTAAAATTTGATCAGATTTAGGAAATTAGTCATGCCTATCATTTTATTGTCGATATTTTTTCAAATGCAGATATCTTTTAGCATCTCTTTTTACATGAGTTATATCACTGTTCCGTTAATAATAACCAGACAGCATTGCTGATGGCTGATAAAACCACATCAGGCAATAACTCCGTCACTATTCCTATGGGAAATTCTGATATTTCTCGTCTGAAATCACCCAAAAAAAAGCAAACATCTGCGGCTGTCAGGACCTTCAAGTCTGAAGCCTGTCTGTATGATCATGGAGGATAACCCCTGCCCGCTGACATATGCCAACCTCGTGGTATTTACGCAGACACCGTTTAAGTTTACGCCAAGCCTTTATTGCATGAGGCATGAGATGTCAATTTTTGTTCTTTATCAGATTGTATGTTAGCATTATAAACGATATTAATATTCAGAAAGTGGATGTTTATGGTCCTGGGTATGACGGTAAACTGCATCCGGCTGCAAGGCCTCTGATTCTGAGGTTGTGAGGAGCATAGAACCACCTCTTAATTGCTGTTGTTTCCAGGTCCACCCTGACCCGGAGTGGTAGCACCTGTTACGGTCCCAACCATGGGCAAACAGTTAACCCCTAAACTGGGTTAAAAAACAATGAAAGTATGAAAATAGACTTTTATAGAAATATATGCATAAAAATGGACTTTTATAAAAAATATACATTTTTAAAGAAAGATATTACCAACAATACATTTTTGAAGGAAAAAAAATACCAGCAATATATTTTTAATACAAAACTAGAAGACATCTTCAGTTTTCTAAAATAATAAAACATAAAAAATTGATTAAAATCTGACCAGCAATATATTTTTTAATACAAAACTAGAAGACATCTTCAGTTTTCTAAAATAATAAAATATAAAAAATTAATTAAAATCTGACCAGCAATATATTTTTTAATACAAAACTAGAAGACATCTTCAGTTTTCTAAAATAATAAAATATAAAAAATTGATTAAAATCTGACCAGCAATATATTTTTTAATACAAAGCTAGAAGACATCTTCAGTTTTCTAAAATAATAAAATATAAAAAATTAATTAAAATCTGACCAGCAATATATTTTTAATACAAAACTAGAAGACATCTTCAGTTTTCTAAAATAATAAAATATAAAAAATTAATTAAAATCTGACCAGCAATATATTTTTAATACAAAACTAGAAGACATCTTCAGTTTTCTAAAATAATAAAATATAAAAAATTAATTAAAATCTGACCAGCAATATATTTTTAATACAAAACTAGAAGACATCTTCAGTTTTCTAAAATAATAAAATATAAAAAATTAATTAAAATCTGACTAAATCAACCTTCTCACTATAACTGAACATTAAAAAAATATCTTAAAACTCCTCCTTTTTGGCATTAAATAACCTACAGAGGTTGATATACCGTAAAATAAAACTCAAACTTGGATGTTTAAGGGACAGTTCATATTTTTTAGGCGGTTATATTACGAAGCTTTCCTCTTTTAATCACCATAGAAAAACATTCCTGCCTACCATCAGAATGGAAGACGCTAGACTCCTAGAGAGCAACCCCTTGGCCTCACTCTCTCAAATGGAATGACTACGTTGTATCTATAGCTCTGTCAGGAAATGCTTATAGTACCTGGCATTCTCAAGCGGTCACCCATCTAAGTACTGACCAGGCTTAATGTTGCTCAACTTCGGTGATCGAACGAGAACCGGTGTATCCAACGTGGTACGATGGATGTGCGTTGTGTTGCAATGGATATTGGAAAGAGAAATCGGAGATCCGAGTTCGAATTTCAGTTGAATGCCCTGCATTCTCTTACACGTTAATACCTTTGGGAAAGTTATGGGTTAAATAACAGGGCAGATTGAGTTCTATAGGCTTGGCTGGCAACCAGCCTACCGCTGCAGGTATTGGCAACCTGTTGCGGGATAATTAAAATGCCTGGCGTCGATATAGGGTAGGACTTGGGACCCTGCCCTTAAACGAATCTTTCTCTATCGCTTGGGAGAAAGCCGACTCAACCTGACCAGGATAAATGCCGAAACAGGTACAGGTATAGGTATCTATAGCTGCATCTATTGCTAAGAAGGTTGGTTTACTGTCTGGGCCTGAAAGTTTTTCACGTCAGAATACATTTTGCACATTTATAAATCTACCATTCGTCCGTGCATTAAATACTCTTGCCATATCTCGTCGGGTGCTCCTGCTATTCATCTTGAAATTTTTGACAAAATCCAAAGGAAGATTTGCAATATAATCGATCCTGACTTGAAAGCTCGCCTTCATTTTTTTTCACCGACGTGATGTGGCTTCCCTTTGTATTTTCTACGGAACTATTTTCATGATAACTGCTCTGACGAGCTTTTTTCCCCTGGTATCACGACAACATATATTTACTCGTGCTACCAGATTGGTATATTTTACAGTCGAAATAGTTAAATGTAATCCCCTCATTTACTCTAACAGTTTCTTTTCTCTCACTCCCCGTTTGTGGAACTCACCGCCATTTTCTTGTTTCCCCGATAGCTACAATCTCCAGAAGTTAAAATGCAACGTCAATTCCCATCTTTTGTTTACTTGATTCTCATCAAAATTTTATCTTTTCTTAAACTCCCAATAGATACCATCTCCAAAAGTTTAAATGCACAGTTAATTGCTAATTTTTATCAACTTGATTCCCATCAAAATTGTACCTTTTCTTCAACATCCCAATAGCTATCATCTCCAAAAGTTTAAATGCAACATGAATTGCCATCTTTTATTTACTTAATTCCCATTCATCTCATATTTTTTCTTCGACATTCTCCGTACTTTTTATATTCTCAAACTGTAAACCACTGCGTACTAATGACATTTCTGCTTTGCTTGGTGAAAAAATATTATTAAGAAAAATTATATAATTATTCAATAATATATCGTTACGATGAGATAAGGATTTTTCGATATTTATGTGATTTTTTAAAAAAATTTCCTTTAATATTAGAACTTTTAAAATGTTTATCTTATAGTTTAAAACATGGCTTCTGCTCGGACAAACTTAAGTCACTGGTGCCTCCACAACAGGTGTTTACTCGTGCAACCAGATTAGCAACTGGGTCCCAAATAAGTTTGTACGCTGATGACACCACAGTTTACTCTCGCCTCCTACAAAAATCTGGTGTAGGCGTCAAAGCTAACCTCGCAGCCGAGATTGAAAAAGACCTCCAATCCATATTGGACTGGGGTAAGAAATGGCTAGTAAATTTTAATGCTTCTAAAACGAAGCTACTCTCAATTAACCATCATCGACAATCTCACCTACCTCCCATTAGCATGGACCAGGCTTGCCTCCCAGAGAGTAAAACACTACGCCTCCTTGGTCTCACACTTTCAGCAGACCTCAAATGGAATGACTATATCGAATCCATTGCTAAATCCGCTGCTATGAAAGTCGATTCTCTGTGTAGGGCCCGGGAAGTTTTTTCCGTCTAAATCTATCCTGCACATATATAAATCTACCATCCGCCCGTGCATTGAATACTGCTGCCATATCTGGTCGGGTGCCTCTGCTATTCTCCTCGGGCTTCTCGATAAGGTTCAGAGTAGGGTCTGTAATGTGATAGATATCGACTTGGCAGACGCCTGCAGTCTCACTCCCACCGGCGCGACGTGGCTTCCCTGTGTCTCTTCTATAAATACTTTCACGGCTTCTGCTCCGATGAACTTAGATCACTGGTGCCCCGTAAATACGAATTTGAACGAAATACTAGATTAGCAACTAGATCCCACCCTTTTACAGTGAAACCGATAAAATGCAACCACAACTTCTACTCCAACAGTTTCTTTCCTCTCACTTCCCGACTGTAGAATTCCCTTCCACACGATTGCTTCCCCGACGGCTACAATCTCCAGGAGTTTAAATGTAAGGTCAATAGACACCTCCTAACACACTAACCTGCTCCCATTCTATCAAACACTCATCCCATCTACCCAACCCTCATCCTCAGTATCCTTACTCATCAGTCACCTTCCTCCTGACATTCCCTATGTCTAACCACTCCTTCTCTTTACCTTCCCCTATGTAGCCCCATGCGCAATAGTGGCAGTGGAATGCCTTGCTTGGGGTGAGATGATTAAAAAAAAATCCAAACAGCGTAGCGACCTGAGAACCTACGCTTCACTAAGTGCGCACGGATAGTGGATTTTGATAAATTTAATCTTTCTGCCAATGTATGATTTATATAATGTGTTTTATTCTCTATCGATCACTTCATTCGGTCGTCATCTGTAGTCGGAGTCTGCCTGAGCGTTCTTCATCAATAACGTTACAATCGCTAACTCTAAACATAGCGAACCACTTCCGTCCAGTTCTGTCATCTAAAGCACCTCTACCGTACAGAGCATATATTTTTGTTGCATCCGATGCATTTTTTCTTTACAATAATAAAAATGCATCAAGTGCTTAAAATGAACCTATCTATCTATCTATCTATCTATCTATCTCCATCTGTTTATATCTATCTATCTATCTATCTATCTATCTATCTATCTATCTCCATCTGTTTATATCTATCTATCTATCTATCTATCTATCTATCTCCATCTGTTTATATCTATCTATATCTATCTATCTATCTCCATCTGTTTATATCTATCTATCTATCTATCTATCTATCTATCTATCTATCTATCTATCTATCTCCATCTGTTTATATCTATCTATCTATCTATCTATCTATCTATCTATCTCCATCTGTTTATATCTATCTATCTATCTATCTATCTATCTATCTATCTATCTCCATCTGTTTATATATATCTATCTATCTATCTATCTATCTATCTATCTCCATCTGTTTAAATCTATCTATCTCCATCTGTTTATATCTATCTATCTATCTATCTATCTATCTATCTCCATCTGTTTATATCTATCTATCTCCATCTGTTTATATCTATCTATCTATCTATCTATCTATCTATCTATCTATCTATCGCGAGCAGTAATTTTCATAATCAACTGACTGGTTACTTGGCAGAAGCTCATAGTACAAGATTCTTTTCCAATCCAACAAGATGCAAAGCGTGACTTTCTTATACTGTTGCTGAATCTGGACAAGGAAAGACCACGAAAAACACGTATATGTATAAATATTATCTTATATTTTTATTACTCGTCGATGAGGCTTGTGTGAAGCAGGAAGACAGCAGGAGAGAGAGACACACACACAGAGAGAGAGAGAGAGAGAGAGAGAGAGAGAGTGAGAGAGAGAGAGAAAGAAAGAGAGAGAGATTGCTCATACGAACGAGCTATCGGGAATCGTTAGCCAGCCTAAGTCTCTTCAGGTAAAAATTCTAGACTTTATATAGTCATAAAACTTTCAAGTATTTTTTTTCAGGTTGTCGCTTTGTTGACCCTATCTACGGCCGGATGCATCTGCAAATCACCTCCGGTGGTCCATTGCTTTTCAAGTCAGTTGTCAGTTAATATATATATATATATATATATATATATATATATATATATTGGATATATCTGTCAACCACCCTTTTTTTGGTGGGTTGACCTTACCTACGAACAAATGTACCTAACAATTACATCTTCCTTTGAAGGTAATATATTACATTAGGATGAAGAGATTGTTTTGGTGATGTTTAAAGTTGTCTCAGGTCGCTTAACCTAGGATTTTGTTCGCTCAACATTGTTGTAAACAATCCATTTCTCATTGCCGTTAAAATTTGCGTTTTTACAGAAAATCATAGATAGAAATGCGATCCAAAAAATGTTTTTCACTTAAATCCTGACGGTACAATCTCCAGGAGTTTAAATGTAAGGTCAATAGACACCTCCTAACACACTAACCTGTTCCCATTCTATCAAACACTCTTCCCATCTGCCCAACCCTCATCCTCGGTATCCTTACTCATCTGTCACCTTCCTCCTGACATTCCCTATGTCTAACCACTCCTTCTCTTTACCTTCCCCTATGTAGCCCCATGCGCAATAGTGGCAGTGGAATGCCTTGCTTGGGGTGAGATGATTAAAAAAAAAAAAAACATTCACAGTTAGGTTAGCCAAATGCAAACGACAATTCTACTCCTGCGGCTTCTTCTCTCGCACTTCCTGTCTGTGGAACTCGCTCCCATATAGGTTGTTGCAGCAAAATCCGATACTTGACTGTTAGGGTGGCACCCCTTTCAGTCTATTGACTAATGGACTATTCCTGACGTCACGTCCGGTTACTTGGTTCTGTCTTTCGGGCAGTCCAATGCCAGAGACAGAGAGAGTAAAGGTTGTAACCTGATTTGTCCTGTAGCTGAGTGGAGATACGACTCAGCTTTAACCACTATTTGTATTTTGGTTAATACATTGTTTTATTTCATTGTTCCCGAGTCTTCTCGTTAGTTATTTTCACAATAACTCCACAATATTGACAAAAAAAAAAAAAAAAAAAATCGAAAAAAACAAAAAACAAAAAACAAATTAAGCAATAAAAACAGAAGCTGTATATGCAGAAACCCGACAGTTTATTTATCAACAGTTAGTATTACATACTACGTTACTTTTCAATGTAACCGCCACCGACGACGACGACCTTCTCAAGGCAGGCGGGATATGAGCCACATGCTTTGGCGACCATGTCCTTGTCCATAGCGGCGTATGCCTCTACGATGGCAGCTTTCAGCGAGTTGACCGTGTTGCGGGTGTGCTTGTTGGACTTAGCCTCGATCACACCCTAGAAGAAATAGTCAAGGAGGTTGCAGTCGGTTGAGGATTGCGGCCACAATTCCGGCGACCAGTGGTGAAAAATATTGTTAAACGGCCACGCCTGGGTCATCTTGGCCTTGTGTGCAGGTGCGGAGTCCTAATGTAAAATGTAGGGGCGTCCAGCGGCGATCCCGTCCATCCAGGGCTTCAACATTATCCTCAGCGCATCCGGGTAGATCTCAGAGGTAACTCTCAGACCCATTTGAAAATAAACTGTCGGGTCTCTGCATATACAACTTTTGTTTTTATTGCCTACTAGAAGTATAGCCCGGCGCTTCTCGGGTGTAATGAAAGCTTTAAAACTAATCCATGGTCCTGGAGCTCAGACTCAGCCTAAAGAATATTTGTGTGAAGTTTGGTGAGAATCAGATAAGAATTGTGGATTTGTATAAAGGAGATACAGACAGATAAACAGACACACTCACAAACATCTTTCCTTATATATATATATATATATATATATATATATTTTTTTTTTTTTTTTTTTTAATCATTTCACCCCGAGCAAGGCAGAAACGCCACTGATGTGCAGGGGGTTACATAAGTGTAGAAAGATTAATTAGAAAAGAGTGAGGAGTACAAGCTAGTTAGAAAGGAACAATAGAAAACTGAGAAAGCAGGTGCAATGACAGGTACATGGGCGGAGAGAAAGGGAAGCTTATACAGGGGAGGGGAGAGAGAGCTAGAGGCCAGTGGTTAGTAGGTGAGTATTAACTTTGCTTTTAAATTTCTGGAGGTCGTAGCCGTCAGGAAAGCAAGAATACGGGAGTGAGTTCCACAGGCGGGAAGTGCGAGAGAGGAAGCTGCAGGAGTAGAATTGTCGTCTGCGTTTGGCTAACCTGACTGTGAATGGGTGGGACCCAGTTGCCAGTCTGGTTGAACGGGTAAACACCTGTTGAGGAGGCATCAGTGACTTAAGCTCATCCGAGCAGAAGCCATGAAAGTATTTATAGAAGAGACAGAGGGAGGCCACATTTCGACGATGGGAAAGTGGCTGCAGACGAGTCGCCAGATCAGTACCTATCACATTACAGACTCTCCTTTGGAGCTTGTCAAGAACACTGAGGAGAACGGCAGGGGCACCTGACCATAAATGGCAGCAGTACTCCATGCACGGACGGATGGTTGACTTGTATATATGCAGGATGGATTCAGGTGGAAAAAACATCCTGGATCGACATAGTGACCCAATCTTCTTAGCAGTAGATTTTGCTATGGATTCAATATAGTGCTTCCATTTGAGGTCTGAGGACAGGGTAAGTCCGAGGAGGCGTAGTGTATTACTCTCCGGGAGAATCATCTGGTCCATGCTTATGGGAGGCAGAAGAGGTTGCCTGTAATGGTTGACAGACAACAGCTTGGTCTTAGAGGAATTAAAGTTGACAAGCCACTTCTTGCCCCAGTTCACCACAGAGTGTAGATCCCGCTCAAGGTCAGCAGCGAGATTATGTCTGTCCGCCACGACAGGTTTCTTACTGGAGCGGGAGTATATTGTAGTGTCATCTGCGTAGATGCCTACTTGGGACCTGATCTCATCTGGGAGGTCGTTGATGAAAATAAGGAAGAGCGTTGGGCCCAGGATAGAGCCTTGTGGGACACCAGCATTCGTGCTGTAGGACGAAGAGGCACGCCCATTCAGAACGACCTTCATTTTGCGGTTATTTAAGAAAGATTGGATTAGGTCAAGCAGGCGACCGGTAATACCATAACCGCGTAGTTTGCATAGGAGGCCAGGGTGCCAAACCCTGTCGAAAGCCTTGGAGATATCCAGAGCAACCGCGCGAGCCTCGTCAGACTCATCAAGGGCCTGTAGCATGTACTCCGTTACAGTAGTTAGCAGGTCGGCTGTGGACCTGTCAAATCGGAATCCATATTGCCTGTCGGAGAACAGCTTGTGGGCGGTGAGATGATGAACTATTTCAGCATTTATTATAGCCTCGAACACTTTCCCGAATATTGGTAGGAGACTGATAGGGCGATAGTTGGATGGGTCCGAGGGTTCACCACAATTCTTAAAGACAGGAACGACTGAGGAGAATTTCCAGCATGCAGGAAAGCAGGAAGCAGAAAGGCAGTAGTTAAACAGTTTAGAGAGGACAGGGGAAAGTTCAGGGGCACACCTCTTAAGGACTATCACCGGGATTCCATCGTCTCCACACGCCTTATGGGGGTCGAGTTTTGAAATTACTCTGGATACTATTGTCGGGGTAATATACACGTCATGCAGTTTGGCCTCAGTTCTAATAGGGAAGTCGGGTGGGTGCACTCCGGACGAGTCGAGTGTGGAGTTGGATGAGAATCTGCGGGCAAAGCACTCAGCTTTCTCAGCAGATGACGTGAGAACGTCAAATCCATGGATTAAAGGAGGTATTGAGGATTTCCTATTGTTGAGCACTCGTTTACAAATCCTCCAATAGTCCTTGGAGCCGAACTTGCGGTCAGCTATGTGCTGTCGCATTCTCTCCGCAAACAACTGTTTGGCGTCATTTAGAGTTCTCTTGCACTCACTGCGAGCGGATGTGAACAGGCGCCTATTGTGATCAGTTGGCTGTCTCTGGAATAGATGGAAGTAATGGTTCCTGTGGGCAATGGCGGCTGAGCAGGCTGGAGAGAACCACGGAGGGGAATGAGGTTTTAAGCAATACTTCCTGGTGGGTATGAAGGCATCAATGCCAGCTTTCACCCATGACGAGACCTCAGAGGCACAGTCATCAACTGATAGGTCAAACACTTTTCCCCAAGGGACGTCGCAGAGGAAATCGCGAAAGGCTTCCCAGTCAGCTTTTTGGTAGAGGTAGGAGGTTCTATGAGTAGGGGGATCCTGGGGGGAGTGAGATTGGAAAGAAATACTGAGGGAGACTACAGCGTGGTCGGAGTTGCCGAGAGGGCAAAGCTGCGAGACTTGACAGGCGTCGGGCGCAGAGGTGAAACATATATCTAGCAGTGAGGAATGACCCGAGGGTGTGCTTGGGAAGCGAGTGGGGAAGTCCACCACTTGCGTAAGGGATTGGGAAATAGCAAAGTTCATGGCGTGAGTGCCCGCCGAATCAGTAACAGCGTTTTCAAGCCACTCAGAGTGATGGGCATTGAGGTCTCCAAATACAAATATGTGGGCAAATGGGTGATAGGTAATAGCCTTATCTATGTCGTCGGCAATGCTATCTAGTAGGGAGCAGTCAGGAGAGGAGGGAGAACGGTAAAGGAAGAATAGGTAGCTAACCGAACTGAGGAGAGACAAGCGGAGACATATGTATTGGTGGTCAGTAGATTCGAGTGAAGTCACCCTAGTTATGGGGAGGTGTTCGCTGACATAAACACCCAGCCCATGCATGTGGACAGTAGAATCCTTCCTTAAAAGGGGAAGATAACCAGGGATGAAGAGGTCAGAGGAGGGAATAGTTGAGTTGAGGTTAGTTTCGCAGAGCGCGAGGATGTCAGGGGACTTTTCATGCAGGAACGCTTCTACACTAGCAAAGTTAGTACGAATGCCTCGGATATTAGTGAAGGAGAGGTTAATGGGCTTAGGTGGTTTGGATTTAGCTGGTTTAGGGTCATTTCTGTTTTGTCTTGTCATGTTTATGGTTTATAGAAAGGGACCTAGGGTAGAGGATACAGGCGGTCATTACCCACGATCTGAGCTGGGAGGGGGACTGGCTAGGGCTGCAACAAGGTGTGGCCTCGGGGTTGCCCACCGAAAGCGCTTGCAGGGACACCTATCCATGCGCGACATGGCACTACAAGAACCCCGATATTATACAACTGTTGATCAGAGCAGCCGCTCTTGACGCTACGCAAGAGTTAGGGCTCCTAACTACCAGTCGGAAGCAGCAACCAGGAAACTGCCAACCCGGTACCCTCACAGTGATGAGCCATTGCCACCAACCGGCCAGATCGCAGGAAACTCACGGAAGCACCAGTACCAAGGTCTGAAGAGAGAAGTGAAAACCGGAAACCACATCCTAAACAGGAAACAAGGAACGAGCCTCTACTCCAGTTCAATAGACGTGGGAGGAGTATAGACCGGGCGATAGTGTGACCTATCTACTCCTATTAAAAAAAAAAAAAAAAAAAAAAAAATCGAACACGAACAATCCTTTGAAAAAAAAAAAAAAAAAAACACAAACTTACAAAAGTGGAGTTTAACTAAGTTTTAACTTAGTTAAAGTCCAAATGAACTCCAAAAAAGGGGGGGGGGGAGAACAAAAACATAGATATATATAAAAACAAAAAAAAAAAAAACAAACGGAAAATACCTCACAGTTTAACACAGGAAATTTGAATTAAGATTCATTCTTCAATTCTTGCTTTTCCCAAATATCAAAGCGAGTCGGCCTGCTAGGTAAATTCCCATTCAAAGAACAACACGTGGCATGGAGCTGTAATGGCTGCTGATAACTTGGCCAAAGTAGCTTCGCATAACAGAATAAATATAAATTTCAAACTTTTTTTTTTCCTCCTAAATGAAGCATGAACTCCAAAAAGGGGGGGGGGGGAGAACAAAAACATAGATATATATAAAAACAAAAAAACAAAAAAACAAAAAAAAAAAACAAACGGAAAATACCTCACAGTTTAACACAGGAAATTTGAATTAAGATTCATTCTTTCAATTCTTGCTTTTCCCCAAATATCAAAGCGAGTCGGCCTGCTAGGTACCCCTATTCAAAGAACAACACGTGGCATGGAGCTGTAATGGCTGCTGATAACTTGGCCAAAGTAGCTTCTGCATAACAGAATAAATATAAATTCTAAACTTTTTTTTTTCCTCCTAAAATGAAGCATGAACTCAAAAAAGGGGGGGGGGGGAGAACAAAAACATAGATATATATAAAAACAAAAAAAAAAAAAAAAAAAACAAACGGAAAATACCTCACAGTTTAACACAGGAAATTTGAATTAAGATTCATTCTTCAATTCTTGCTTTTCCCAAATATCAAAGCGATGCCTATTTGTTGTGTAAATTCTCATTCAAAGAACAACACGTGGCATGGAGCTGTAATGGCTGCTGATAACTTGGCCAAAATAGCTTCTGCATAACAGAATAAATATAAATTTCAAACTTTTTTTTTTCCTCCTAAAATGAAGCATGAACTCCAAAAAGGGGGGAGAAAACAAAACATAGATATATATAAAAACAAAAAAACAAAAAACAAAAAAAAAAAACAAACGGAAAATACTCCACAGTTTAACACAGGAAATTTGAATTAAGATTCATTCTTCAATTCTTGTCTTTCCCAAATATCAAAGCGAGTCGGCCTGCTAGGTAAATTCTATTCAAAGAACAACACGTGGCATGGAGCTGTAATGGTTGCCGATAACTTGGCCAAAGTAGCTTCGCATAACAGAATAAATATAAATTTCAAACTTTTTTTTTTCCTCCTAAACAGCATGAACTCCAAAAAGGGGGGAGAACAAAAACATAGATACATATAAAAACAAAAAAACAAAAAAACAAAAAAAACAAACGGAAAATACCTCACAGTTTAACACAGGAAATTTGAATTAAGATTCATTCTTTCAATTCTTGCTTTTCCCAAATATCAAAAGCGAGTTTTGGCCTGCTAGGTAAATTCCCATTCAAAGAACAACACGTGGTATGGAGCTGTAATGGCTGCTGATAATTTGGGCGTTAGGGCTGCATACGAAATAATATAAATTTCAAACTTTTTTTTTTCCTCCTAAATGAAGCATGAACTCCAAAAAGGGGGGGGGAGAACAAACACATAGATATATATAAAAACAAAAAAAAAAAAAAAAAAAAAAACAAACGGAAAATACCTCACAGTTTAACACAGGAAATTTGAATTAAGATTCATTCTTCATCCTTGCTTTTCCCAAATATCAAAGCGAGTCGGCCTGCTAGGTAAATTCCCATTCAAAGAACAACACGTGGCATGGAGCTGTAATGGCTGCTGATAACTTGGCCAAAGTAGTTCTCTGCATAACAGAATAAATATAAATTTCAAACTTTTTTTTTTTCCTCCTAAATGAAGCATGAACTCCAAAAAAGGGGGGGAGAACAAAAAACATAGATATATATAAAAAAACAAAAAAACAAAAAAACAAAAACAAACGGAAAATACCTCACAGTTTAACACAGGAAATTTGAATTAAGATCTATTCTTTCAATTCTTGCTTTTCCCAAATATCAAAGCGAGTCGGCCTGCTAGGTAAATTCCCATTCAAAGAACAACACGTGGTATGGAGCTAAATACACATAACTTGGCCAAAGTAGCTTCGCATAACAGAATAAATATAAATAAACTTTTTTTTTTCCTCCTAAATGAAGCATGAACTCAAAAAGGGGGGAGAACAAAACATAGATATATATAAAAACAAAAAAACAAAAAACAAAAAAAAAAAAACAAACGGAAAATACCTCACAGCTAACACAGGAAATTTGAATTAAGATTCATTCTTTCAATTCTTGCTTTTCCCAAATATCAAAGCGAGTCGGCCTGCTAGGTAAATTCCCATTCAAAGAACAACACGTGGCATGGAGCTGTAATGGCTGCTGATAACTTGGCCAAAGTAGCTTCTGCATAACAGAATAAATATAAATTTCAAACTTTTTTTTTTTCCTCCTAAATGAAGCATGAACTCCAAAAAGGGGGGGGGGAGAACAAAACATAGATATATATATAAAAACAAAAAAAAAAAAAAAAACAAACGGAAAATACCTCACAGTTTAACACAGGAAATTTGAATTAAGATTCATTCTTCAATTCTTGCTTTTCCCAAATATCAAAGTGAGTCAGCTCTGCTAGTAAATTCCCATTCAAAGAACAAACACGTGGCATGGAGCTGTAATGGCTGCTGATAACTTGGCCAAAGTAGCTTCGCATAACAGAATAAATATAAATTTCAAACTTTTTTTTCCTCCTAAAATGAAGCATGAACTCCAAAAAGGGGGGAGAACAAAACATAGATATATATAAAAACAAAAAAAAAAAAAAAAAAAAAAACAAACGGAAAATACCTCACAGTTTAACACAGGAAATTTGAATTAAGATTCATTCTTCAATTCTTGCTTTTCCCAAATATCAGCGAGTCGGCCTGCTAGGTAAATTCCTATTCAAAGAACAACACGTGGCATGGAGCCAAAATGGCTGCTGATAATCTCAGCTAAAAGTAGCTTCGCATAACAGAATAAATATAAATTTCAAACTTTTTTTTTTTCCTCCTAAATGAAGCATGAACTCCAAAAGGGGGGGGGGAGAACAAAAACATAGATATATATAAAAACAAAAAACAAAAAAACAAAAAAAAAAAAAAAAAAAAAAAACAAACGGAAAATACCTCACAGTTTAACACAGGAAATTTGAATTAAGATTCATTCTTCAATTCTTGCTTTTCCCAAATATCAAAGCGAGTCGGCCTGCTAGGTGTGTAAATTCCCATTCAAAGAACAACACGTGGCATGGAGCTGTAATGGCTGCTGATAACTTGGCCAAAGTAGCTTCGCATAACAGAATAAATATAAATTTCAAACTTTTTTTTTTCCTCCTAAATGAAGCATGAACTCCAAAAAGGGGGGGGGGAGAACAAAAACATAGATATATATAAAAAGTTTAAAAAAAAAAAAAAAAAAAACAAACGGAAAATACCTCACAGTTTAATACTATAGGAAATTTGAATTAAGATTCATTCTTCAATTCTGCTTTTCCCAACATCAAAGCGAGTCGGCCTGCTAGGTAAATTCCCATTCAAAGAACAACACGTGGCATGGAGCTGTAATGGCTGCTGATAATCTCAGCTAAAGTAGCTTCGCATAACAGAATAAATATAAATTTCAAACTTTTTTTTCCTCCTAAATGAAGCATGAACTCCAAAAAGGGGGGGGAGAACAAAAACATAGATATATATAAAAAACAAAAAACAAAAAAACAAAAAAAAAACAAACGGAAAATACCTCACAGTTTAACACAGGAAATTTGAATTAAGATTCATTCTTCAATTCTTGCTTTTCCCAAATATCAAAGCGAGTCGGCCTGCTAGGTAAATTCCCATTCAAAGAACAACACGTGGTATGGAGCTGTAATGGCTACTGATAATCATAAAGCCAAAGTAGCTTCGCATAACAGAATAAATATAAATTTCAAACTTTTTTTTTCCTCCTAAATGAAGCATGAACTCCAAAAAGGGGGGAGAACAAACACAGATATATATAGAAACAAAAAACAAAAAAACAAAAAAAAACAAACGGAAAACACCACAGTTTAACACAGGAAATTTGAATTAAGATCTATTCTTCAATTCTTGCTTTTCCCAAATATCAAAGCGAGTCGGCCTGCTAGGTAAATTCCCATTCAAAGAACAAGTAAATGTGGCATGGAGCTGTAATGGCTGCTGATAACTTGGCCAAAGTAGCTTCGGGTATAACAGAATAAATATAAATTTCAAACTTTTTTTCCTCCTAAATGAAGCATGAACTCCAAAAAGGGGGGGGGGGGAGACCAAAAAACATAGATATATATAAAAACAAAAAAAAAAAAAAAAAACAAACGGAAAATACCTCACAGTTTAACACAGGAAATTTGAATTAAGATTCATTCTTTCAATTCTTGCTTTTCCCAAATATCAAAGCGAGTCGGCCTGCTAGGTAAATTCCCATTCAAAGAACAACACGTGGCATGGAGCTGTAATGGCTGCTGATAACTTGCCAAAGTAGCTTCGGCATAACAGAATAAATATAAATTTTCAAACTTTTTTTTTTTTCCTCCTAAATGAAGCATGAACTCAAAAAAGGGGGGGAGAACAAAAACATAGATATATATAAAAACAAAAAAAAAAAAAAAAACAAACGGAAAATACCTCACAGTTTAACACAGGAAATTTGAATTAAGATTCATTCTTCAATTCTTGCTTTTCCCAAATATCAAAGCGAGTCGGCCTGCTAGGTAAATTCCCATTCAAAGAACAACACGTGCATGGAGCTGTAATGGCTGCTGATAACTTGGCCAAAGTAGCTTCGCATAACAGAATAAATATAAATTTCAAACTTTTTTTTCCTCCTAAATGAAGTAAGGAACTCCAAAAGGGGGGGGGAGAACAAAAACATAGATATATATAAAAACAAAAAAACAAAAAAAAAAAAAAAAAAACAAACGGAAAATACCTCACAGTTTAACACAGGAAATTTGAATTAAGATCTATTCTTCAATTCTTGCCCAAATATCAAAGCGAGTCGGCCTGCTAGGTAAAATTTTCATTCAAAGAACAACACGTGGGTATGGAGCTGTAATGGCTGCTGATAATTCTGGGCCAAAGTAGCTTCGCATAACAGAATAAATATAAATTTCAAACTTTTTTTTTCCTCCTAAATGAAGCACGAACTCCAAAAGGGGGGAGAACAAAAACATAGATATATATAAAAAAAAAAAAAAAAAAAAAAAAAAAAAAACAAACGGAAAATACCTCACAGTTTAACACAGGAAATTTGAATTAAGATTCATTCTTCAATTCTTGCTTTTCCCAAATATCAAAGCGAGTCGGTCTACAGGGTAAATTCCCATTCAAAGAACAACACGTGGTGCATGGAGCTGTAATGGCTGCTGATAACTTGGCCAAAGTAGCTTCGCATAACAGAATAAATATAAAATTTCAAACTTTTTTTTTCCTCCTGTGAAGCATGAACTCCAAAAAAGGGGGGGGGGGAGAACAAAAACATATATATATATAAAAACAAAAAAAAAAAAAAAAAAAACAAACGGAAAATACCTCACAGTTTAACACAGGAAATTTGAATTAAGATTCATTCTTCAATTCTTGCTTTTCCCAAATATCAAAGCGAGTCGGCCTGCTAGGTAAATTCCCATTCAAAGAACAACACGTGGCATGGAGCTGTAATGGCTGCTGATAACTTGGCCAAAGTAGCTTCGCATAACAGAATAAATATAAATTTCAAACTTTTTTTTTTCCTCCTAAATGAAGCATGAACTCCAAAAAGGGGGGGGGAGAACAAAAACATAGATATATATAAAAACAAAAAAAAAAAAAAAAAAAAACAAACGGAAAATACCTCACAGTTTAACACAGGAAATTTGAATTAAGATTCATTCTTCAATTCTTGCTTTTCCCAAATATCAAAGCGAGTCGGCCTGCTAGGTAAATTCCCATTCAAAGAACAACACGTGGCATGGAGCTGTAATGGCTGCTGATAACTTGGCCAAAGTAGCTTCGCATAACAGAATAAATATAAATTTCAAACTTTTTTTTTTCCTCCTAAATGAAGCATGAACTCCAAAAAGGGGGGGGGGAGAACAAAAACATAGATATATATAAAAACAAAAAAAAAAAAAAAAACAAACGGAAAATACCTCACAGTTTAACACAGGAAATTTGAATTAAGATTCATTCTTCAATTCTTGCTTTTCCCAAATATCAAAGCGAGTCGGCCTGCTAGGTAAATTCCCATTCAAAGAACAACACGTGGCATGGAGCTGTAATGGCTGATATATATATATATATGTATGTATATAATCGATTTTCTGCACTAATGTAAGAACTGCAACCTTGAAACATCTGAATATCGTTTCTTATGTCTTTGTCTATGAGTGTATCAAATGTGATTAAAATCGGACCACTCCTTCTATAACCTGATATTTTCGATTATCGATTTTCGGTATTTATTGGGGGTACCTCGACACAAACCCTAGCTAAGAACACTCGTAGACGCTTATAGTACAACTGTGTAAATTTTCAAGAAAATCGGTTCAGCCGTTTTGGAGGCTATAGGTAACGGACACATACAGACACAGACACACACAGACGCACAAGTTTCATTTATAAATAAGTTTAGATTTCGTTTTCTTTATGTCAAGTGTCGGATTTTGCTGTAACAGCCTGCATTTGCTGATATAGTGACTTTTTTAGGTTATGAAATTTGAAGATTTTTACCAGTTCTTTTCTTGATCAGTCTAGGTTTCTTGGGTTTATTTTATGTAGTTATATTAATTTGTCATCTTTATGAGTGTCCGTGTTATTGATATCGAACAAATATCTAAGTCGCTACGTTAGAAATATCCCGACTCTCTCACATATCTGAATCATATACCACCATGAAAATATGAAATTCTCATAGTTTCGTGTTTTGTCCACATATCCATTATGATATATATGAAGATTTTTTTCATCTACCCTATTATTTTAACTTTTTAGTCACTAATGTTTCAATATTTTTTGGCCAAATCGACGGCAAAAATCAAAAAAGGATGTTTTGTTGCAGGTCCTTCTGACGAGAATAAACTGGAAACGAAAATAACGATACTTATTTGCTTTGCTGATAAAAAACGACGTACACAGATACATATAAAAAATACATTTATATTTTTATTCTTTTTCTTCACTGGCGTGGTCGTGGAATATTAGATTAGTCGGAGGTATGCACGCACGCATGCGAAGGACAGTTGACTACTGGATTCTCTTCTTTCTTTCTGATCTGTCTCTTATATAAAGCGATCTTCGTTCGATACGTGCTACTTTCGCCATTTAAATTGTTTATATTTCGAGTGCCGACCTTTTTTTCATTTGACTACGCTGCTCATCAAAGCAAAATCTAGCCTCTTACCAGTTTTTTGCACTCCTTGATCTTTCAAAAAATATTTATTTTCTCTTAAATCTTTCAGCCTTGTGTTGTTCAATGTAAAATACACTTTTGGACGAAATTATACACATATATAACAATGTCTTCTCGCCAGATATATTCAACCGTTACAGTGATGCAGTTTCAAGAGAACTAAACGATCTACTTGGATATGACATTGGGGTCCTCAGTCAGAACAACACAAAATACGCAGATGATGCAGTGCTGATAGCAGACAAGGAAAGGCAGATACATGATCTCCTACAGAGGTAGCTAAAAGAAAATGATTAAACATAAACTACAAGAAAATTCATCTCCCAACATTTGTTTAGAAACAAAGCAGCTGGATCAGACGGCATAGATTCATCATCGGAATCCACAATTTAAACAACCTGTGGTACGCAGATGATACAGTGCTGATAGCAGACACAGAAAGGAAACTTCAAGACCTTCTACAGAAGGTAGCTGAAGAGAGTGACAAGAAAGGACTACAAATAAACGGCAAGAAGCCCGAATGCATGGTCATCAGGAAAAAGGACAGCCCAATATGCCAAATACAGGTGGGGGACACTAAAATCAAGCAGGTACAAAGATTTAAATATCTGGGAAGTGTTCTAACAGAAGACGGAAATTGCGACACTGAGATCCGAAGGCGAATTGGCATGGCGAAGGAAGCATTTCAGAAGTTGAGTAAAGTATTAAGAAACAGGACAATTTTGCTAGAAACAAAGAAGAGAGTACTGGATGGCTATGTGTTGTCAGTTCTTCAATATGGCAGTAAATGCTGGACTGTATTATCTAAGATGAAGAAAAAACTTGAAGCAACTGAAATTTGGTTCTACAAAAGGATGGTGTGGATATCATAGATCGAGCATGTGAGGTTTTGGAAATAATGGAAACGAAAAGGAAAATTAATAGTGAGCATCAGGAAGAGACAGCTGAATTTCCTGGGAGACGCAATGAGGAAGGAGGGCTTGGAGAATCTGATACTAACAGGCCAGATAGAGGGAAAAGAGACAAGGGAAAGCACCGGATAACCTATTTGAAGGACCTAATCAGGTGGATAATGGAACGAGGGTTGCATGGTGTAACAGAAGAAGGCGTGCTAAGAGCCATTACGGGTAGGAAGACGTGGAAAGCCATGATCGCCTACGTCCTGAAAGGACAGGGCACATAGAAGAAGAATTTTTGTGGTGGTTGGAATGGGAAATCGTAGGCCGAGTACGAATTTTAGTTGAATTCGTTTCGTTCAATTACAGGCAAATAACATTGGAAAAAGTATTAATCCATCTCTTCTCCCTCCAGCTTTGGGTTGAATAGCATGGCAGATTGAGTTGTACAGCCTTGGTTGGAAACCAGTCTACCGTAAAAAATACCAATCTATTGGGGGAAAATCTTCTACCAACACAGTGATGTCTCAAAAGAGACATAATCGCCCAAGCGTGTATCATCTCTGGTACTTAACTGACTGACTGAAATTTTTTCTATTTAAACTTTACTCTTGATAAATTAAAAAATAATACCCAATGATACAATTTAATTCCCATGAACATCGAATGAATTTATTTTCAAATCTCTTAAAAGTTTAGTACGTAGTATGCATTTGGTGATTGCGTAACGCAAGAAACGTCGAGTCTTGCTATTGACGTAGGGTAATATGTATATTTATTCATATATGTGTGTGTATCTCTGGTACTAATAATAAACCCACTACATATATTGGTTTTACTACTACTACGCTCTCCCGTAGACTTACCTGTCACCTTTCTGATCAGAGTTCAATTAAACAACATTTCTTAGAAAAACATAACCATGTAGGTAATATCAGACAGATTTTAGTCAACAATACAATAATCCTCTCTCATACACACAGTAAAAAGAACCTTCAGATATTGGAGACCATCTACATTAAATTAAAACAACCCACACTTAATAAAATCACGTTTAAATCTGGTCAGAACACATTACATTGCATTTAAATATATGGTTCTGTTATCATTTCGCGCTCTCACGTTGTGTGACGTCATATAACCGCATTAAAAATTTACGAATTGTGCTTGCTATTTTTGGTAACTGTTATCATTGCTTAGCAGAATTTTATGTCAACACAGGATAAAATCGTCGCTGATGGTGGATGTTTTTATGTTAATGTTCCTGTAACCTCTCTGAAGATGGCTAAAGATGTGAGCCGAAAGCATAGAACCAACTTTATAAAAAATTATCCAAATGTTGGAAAAATATTGTCTTTATTTTCACCTGGAATTAAAGCCAAAATACGATGTTTAGAACGGCACATGATTAAACATAATAGACATTTATACTTTATACTTAACAGTGTATGTTTAGAATATATATACATATATATTCCTAAGTTTTTGATCGAGCAACGCAAGATGAAACAGTGCCCACATTTCTTATATTTATATGCACACACACACACACACACACACACACACACACACACACACACACACACACACACACACATATATATATATATTATTGAATTGTAATGGTGTTTAGCGGCAAAGTTGATTTTCAGTGGTTTACAAATAAGGAGGCTTTTTTGGCCGAACAATATGTTGTCCTAAAGTCTTTATATCAATATAGGACGTTAACAGAATTGATGTTATATATATACATATACAGGCTTGTATGGGGATGACTAATATATATATATATACATATACATATATATATATATATATATATATATATTAGTCATCCCCATACAAGCCTGTTTCGCTGTATCACAGCTCATCAGTATGCCTAGACACATCCACTTGCTTCTGACCGGGATCGAAACTCGACCGATTTGGTGTCAGTCGGAGTCGCTACCCCACTAAGCCATAGGCGCATGGAATCGGAGAAGGGAAGTTTTAACGTGTATATATGCAGTGCATACACACACCAGTATATATTAGGTTGAAGTTAGAACAACACGAAATGAAATGCTGTTGAAAAAGATAGACAATAAGAATATTTACGCATGTTTTCAACAAAAAATCCTGCTCCTTAAAAATAATTAGCCATCAGAATTATTGCTGAAACAACCGATTGTTCCTCCCATTGCGATATAGTCAATTATATCAACGGTTAAGAAGCTCCATAAATCTGATTCGTTGAATGATCCTAAATATCAATTTCAATATCGATTACATTTAATTAATTAAAACATCCTATTAATTAATTTGGATCAATCAATCAGTTTTAAATATTCAATCAAATTACAAATATTAATCCAATTACAAATATTCAATCACTTATACCGTCAGTAGACAGATGCAGAAGAAAGGTTATTGATTTACGTACCGAACGCGATAAAGAAGCTTTTGACGTGATTCTCAAAAGTAATATTTGTATAATACAATAGTTTATTGATCGAAGATACCATTTAAGAGTCAGATCACTCTGTCTACTTGCCGGTCATCTCTTGTTCTTTAAATTTAAACTCACCGACGGTTTTCCTTTTAAGGGACGAGAATCATGCTACTCAGGTATTCACAGAAAAAAAGCTATCTTTGGCACAAGGCCTATTTTTATAGCTTGTGAAATCAGCGCACGAAATAGGAAGTGGTCTCGCGTATTCCTGGATTTCTTGAACAAGAATTACCTAGGTATAAGTGATAAAAATCAAATTTATTCTCAATGCCTTTCAAGAAGAAATTTCTGTACAAAGTTTTCGAAGCCTTGCAATATTTACTCTAATACACTAATTACAGTTCCTCAAAACATCTTCATTTATTGTTATTGCCTGAAAAATATTTAAAATTAATGAAATTTTGTCTTCGATAAATACAGCCTAAAATCTGACATGATTAATTATTCCAAGTTCATATTGCTTTCATATTTAATGACTGGTGAGAAAATTGCTGATGATTGATAGGCTGAAATTCCACAAAATAGGCTTGCTTTTTATTTTTATTTTTTCATTTATTGTCTACCATAATTGAATAAACGTATCAATATAAAAGAATGAATTTTAACGAAAATAATTCTCACAATGATTGACAACTTTGGCGAGATCTATTGACATCTAACGACAATGGAAAAATAAACTTTAATTTTAGTAATTACCCGTATAATGTCTTCATCTTATACTTATCTAGAAGCATCATACTCATCAGCATTACAAACCGTATTATTATTATTATAAATATTATTATTATTATTTCGCTCGATCTTTGTTGTATAGTCATTTCCTCTTCTAACGAGAGACCGAAATTCAAAAATGGCACCAGTTCATTTTCCAACGAGCATTGTGTAAAAGAAAAAGTCGTCTAAGGTTACACACATCTATCTAAACTTATTATTTATAAATGGAACTTTGTCTGTGTATGTGTGTGTGTGTCTGTGTGTGTTTCCATTACATATAGACTCCGAAACGGCGGAACCGATTTTCTTGAAAATTTACACAGTTGTACTATAAACGTATGCGAGTGTTCTTAGCTAGGTTTTGCGTCTAGGTACCTCCGATAAATATCAAAAATCGATAATCAAAAAAATCGGGTTATAGAAGGAGTGGTCCGATTTTAATCAAATTTACAACACTCATAGACAAAGACATAAGAAACGATATTCAGAAGTTTCAAGGTTGTAGTTCTATCCTTGGATGACTTATTTGACTCCGATATTGGAAATTGATATCCTACTGGGTCTGATCAAAATCAGTTTTTCAGCCCTTTTCTTTTAATTTTTGCTTCAGGTTTGGCTCTAAGTAGGCATAATTGTAGTTCTTAGTCTCAGCCATGATACCATTTACTCAGAGGACTTATTTAGCCTTCAAAATTCAGTTTACGACGAAAAAAACTTGATATCGATACCAGGAAATAAGAAATTTGACTTACATCCATTTATTTTTCTTTCAGTCTACAGTTTCGCTTTAACTGGAAACAACTATTGCTTTTTAGTCTTTCGTACCAACGTCCAAAGAGTCTGAGCTCCAGGACCATGGATTAGTTTTAAAGCTTTCATTACGCCTGAGCAACGCCGGGATATACTGCTAGTTTTACATAAATAAAGCTATTTGTAATGTTTACTTATTTGGACTCATTTCACCCAAAGTAAGGCGAGAATGCCACTAGTACACAAGGTGTTACAAGGAATGAAAGTTGGAGAATGGAGTGAGTATGTGGTGCTGCGGATATCGACTCGGAACGACAAATCGGGGAGCCGAGTTCGAATTTTTAGTTGAATTCATTGCATTCACTTAAGCGCAAATACCCTTGAGAAAGGTATTAATCCGTCTTTTCCCTCCAGTTATGGATGAAATAATAGGACAGATTGGGTTCTATAGCCTTGGCTGGTAACTAGTCTCACGCAGAAAGCAATGGCAACCTACTGCGGGATAATCTTCTGCACAATAAGTCATGTCTCTTTCGAGACATGATCGCCCAAAGCGTGTATCACGTATGGCACTTAACTGACTGACCGAATATAATAGTTGGAAACATGATTAAGGCTTCTAGTGGTCATAAAGATGGGGATCAGTTTTATATTGTTATGAAGTAATAAACTGATCCCCCACTAATTACTACTTAATAATATGATATACATCTATTTTAACCTCTAGCTATGATTCAAATAACAGGACAGTTTGGGTTCTATAACCTTGGCTGGCAATCAGTCTACCGCAGAAAGTAATGACAAACTACTGCTGGATAATCTTCTGCCCAGTCAGTTATGTCTCTTTCGAGACATGATCGCCCAAGCGTGTATCACGTATGGCACTTAACTGACTGACTCTATATAATAGTTGGAAAGATGATTAAGGTTTCTTGTGGTCATAAAGTGGAGGAAACAGTTTTATATTGTTATGAAGTAATAAAGTGATCCCCCACTAATTACTACTTAATAATATAATACATCTCTTTTCGCTTTAGCTATGAATCAAATAACAGGACAGATTGGATTCTATAGCCTTGGTCGGCAACCAGTTTACCGCAGAAAGTAATGGCAAACTACTTCAGGATAAGCTTCTGCCTAGTCAGTCATGTCTTTTTTGAGACATGATCGCCCAAAGCGTGTATCACGTATGACCCTTAACTGGCTTCTAGGAAGGATTGAAGAAACGATAAGAGCTGAATTAGGATGCAAGAAAATAGAAAATGGTAATTGAAGTTGAATTTAAATTTTTGGAGATTGTAGCTATGAGGGAAGCAAGTGAACAGAAAGAACTACTACAGGCAGGAAGTGCGAGAAAAGACACTATTAGAGTAGAAGTGACGGATGACTTTCTCCATTTCAGCAGTAAAAGTGTTGGACCGAGATGCCAGTCTCGTAGCGCGCTTAAATTCACGTGGACGGGGTACCACGACAAAAACTCTTCAGATTAGTTGCCATTAATATACTTGTAGATAGACAAAAAGCCAGTGGAAAAAAAAATTTAAAAAAAGAGAGAAAGAGAAAAAGGAAGGAGGAACTTACAATTATTTTACTTACTTGCTTCAGTCAGTTAAGTGCCATACGTGGTACACGCTTGGGCGATCATGTCTCGAAAGAGACATGACTGACTGGGCAGAAGATTATCCCGCAGTAGGTTGCCATTGCTTTCTGCGGTAGACTGGTTGCCAACCAAGGCTATAGAACCCAGTCTGTCCTATTGTTTAACCCATAACTGGGGGGGAAGAGACGGATTAATACATTTCCCAAGGGTATTTGCGCGTAAGTGAATACAATGGATTCAGCTGGAATTCGAACTCAGCTCCCCGATTTCGTGCCGATATCCACTGTACCACAACGCACATCCTCTTGCTTACGCTGTAAATAAATAGGATTTAAAATGTATTACTCTTTTTGTATAGAAATTACAAATTCCGTGGATCCAATTCAACACCAAATTTATTCAAACAAATTTACAAAAGTGTCTTGCAATAAATTTCCTTAATGCAAAAGTGTAACAGATATTAATTATTAATAATATTATTTGATAAATGAAAATGAAATGATATATTTTTGTTTGAAAGCAGCCGACAAATTTGGAGTAAGTTATTTCCCTTACACCGGCCGTATTAATACTTATATTAAAAAATGTAAATAAAATTTTACGTATTTAATTGTGCAAAATATATAAAATTAGAAAGAACATATGTAATGTTTTTTCTATAAGTATAATAAATTACTATATAAAAAATTGTCTCTTTATTAAGAAAACGACAATTTAAAATATACGTTGAAATTAAACGTAAATTAATTAATATAAGTATTCTAATTAAAATTGTTTTTTTTGTTTACCAAGAAAAATCTACCAGACGATAACTTTCGCGCCTTTTTGAAACTCCAGGTGTTTTGCTTCGCGTTCGTTGCCAAGGAAACGCCCATTTTCCTAAATAAGGAAAATTCCAAATATGGTAAGTTTTACAATACCAAACGCGCTCATGTTTTTGTTTTTTTTTTTAAATAAGGAATTTTTAGGATAAATCCTTATAATTTAATAAATTTCAACCTAAAAGATATTTTACAAGTAAAATATTAAAAAATACTATTATTATTTATTTGAAATATAAAAAATAATTGTTACACCAGGACACATTGGTGAGAAAGTGACTGAAAACGAGATGTAGATCCCGTCTTTGGATTTTGCCCAGATGAACAGCACATAGCACCTGACCAGTATTTAATGCACGGACGAATGGTAGATTTATAACTATGCAAGATAGACACTGACGAGAAAGATTTTCTGGCACGAAACACTGAGCAACTTTCCTAGCAGTAGATGCAGCTATTGAATCGATGTAGTCGTCCCACTTGAGGTCGGTTGAGAAAGAGAGGCCAAGGAGGCTCAGCATATTGTTCTCCAGGTGTCTAGCTTCAGCTATGCTGATGGCTTGGACAAAAGTTTCTCTATGGTGGTTGAAGAAGAGCGGTTTTGTTTTGGTGGCTTTAAAATTTACAAGCTATTTATTAATCCAGTTAACCACTGATTAAAGCTCATATTCAAGAGCAGCAGCCAGGTTTACTTCATCGTCTCTACCAGATTTGCTATTTAGACAGTAGCAACTGGTGGTGCTATCTGCATAGATACCCACTTGGGAACTGGTGATATAAGGAAGATCATTGATGAAGATTAGAGACAGCGTAAACTCTTGGAAAGAGCCTTGGAGGGCTCAACTACTGAGACGGAAGTAAATGGTGATGCCATCTGCATAGATGCCCACTTGGGAACCGATTATATCAGGAATGATCATTGATAAAGTTTAGAAACAGCGTAGAACCTAGGAGAGAGCTTTGGGTGACTCAACTATTGGGAGGGAAGTAAATGGTGGTGTCATCTGCATAGAAGCCCACTAGCGAACTGATGATATTAGAGATATCGTTGATCAAAATTAGAAACAGCGTAGAACCTAGGAGATAGCTTTGGGCAACTCAACTACTGAGACGGGTGTAAATGGTGGTATTATCTGCATAGATGCCCACTAGTGAACTGATGATATCAGAGATATCGTTGATGAAGATCAGAAACAGCGTAGAACCTAGGAGAGAGCTTTAGGCGACTCAGCTATTGAGACGGGAGTAAATGGTGGTGCCATCTGCACAAATGCCCACTTGGGAACCGATTATATCAGGAAAATCATTGATGAAGATTAGAAACAGCGTAGAACCTAGGATAGAGCATTATGTTCAGAAAGCGTACCTGTTGAAGTAATTGCAATTTTTGTATGTCTTAAACGTTTGGGATAACAAGAAACTCTTCAAGAAGCCTATCGAAACTTTTTCAATCAATCCGAAGGCTCCAGCTGCAGCTGGAAATAATGATGACACTACAATTTACTCCCGCATCAGTAAGAAAGCCGTCGTGGCGGACAAACATAATCTCGCTGCTGACCTTGAACGGGATCTACACTCTGTGGTGAATTGGGGCAAGAAGTGGCTTGTCAATTTCAATGCATCTAAGACCAAGCTGTTGTCTGTCAATCATCACAGGCAACCTCTCCTGCCTCCCATAAGCATGAACCAAGCGATTCTCCCTGAGAGCAACACACTGCGTCTCCTCGGCGTTACCCTCTCTTCTGACCTCAAATGGAACCACTACATCTAGTCTATAACTAAATCCACTGCTAAGAAGGTTGGGTCACTGTGTCGGGCCAGGATATTTTTTCCGCCTGAATCCATCCTGCATATATACAAATCAACCATTCGTCCGTGCGTGGAGTACTGCTGCCATATATAGTCAGGCGCCCCTGCCGTTCATCTCAGTGTTCTCGACAGGCTCCAAAGGAGAATCAGTAATGTGATAGGTACTGACTTGGCGGCTCGACTACATCCACTTCCCCACCAACGAAATGTGGCCTCCCTTTGTCTGTTCTATAAATACTTCAATGGCTTCTGCTCGAACGAACTTAAGTCACTGGTGCCTCCTCAACAGGTGTTTACTCGTGCAACCAGATTGGCAACTGGGTCCCACCCATTCACAGTTAGGTTAGCCAAATAGAGACGACATTTCTACTCCTGCAGCTTCCTGTCTCGCACTTCCTGCCTGGTGAACTCGCTCCCATATTCTTGCTTTCCTGACGGCTACAACCTCCAGGAATTTAAATGCAAGGCCAATACTCATCTATTAACCACTTGACTTTAGTTCTTTCCCCACCCCGTATATCCTTTCCTTTTACTCCACCTTTGAAACTGTCATCACACCTGCATTCTCAGCTTTCTATTGCTCCTTTCTAACTGGTTCGTCTTCCTCTTCACTCTCTTCTAATCAAACTTTTTACACTTATGTAGCCCCCTGCAGATCAGTGGCATTACCGCCTTACTCGAGGTGATACGATTAAAAAAAATGTGCCAAATCTTTTGAGATTTCCACTTCAACATAAATGTATTTTGAATATCTTCAACATATCATACTGTCTGCGTGAACTGCCACATCCTATTTAAGTGATCTTTGATCACAATGTCTGGGGGATTATCTTTTATTGTCCTGTCACTGCGTATGTAAAGTCATGTAGAATTGTTACAGGTCTTGTCTCAGTAATCGGGCCTGGTGATGTTTCTTGTAGTTTTCTTCCCGTAAAAGTGACATATTTTACAGTAATAAATATTGACCCGCTGACGTCATACTGAGTTTTCTGTGTGGTGGGTTCTAATACTGTCCAATCTTATACAAGACAGTCAATTGTTTCTGGGTATTCATTACTAAATCTGCAGTTTTAGTTAACACGCCTTTAGACACAAAAATGACACACTTATTAAAAGAGAAAATGACTTATTTCGATGAAAAAAATTCCGAGAATTATTAAAATATAAATCTACATTCCAAATGTTTTCAAATATCTCCGTTACTTTTTTTTTTTAATCATTTCACCCCGAGCAAGGCGGAAACGCCACTGATGTGCAGGGGGCTACATAAATGTAAAAAGATTAATTAGAAAAGAGTGAGGAGTACAAACTAGTTAAAAAGGATCAATAGAAAGCTGAGAAAGCAGGTGCGATGACAGATACATAGGTGGAGAGAAAGGGAAGGTTATACAGGGGTGGGGAGAGAGCTAGAGTCCAGTGGTTAGTCGATGAGTATTGACTTTGCATTTAAATTTCTGGAGGTTGTAGCCGTCAGGAAAGCAAGAATATGGGAGCGAGTTCCACAGGCGGGAAGTCCGAGAGAAGAAGCTGCAGGAGTAGAAATGTCGTCTGCATTTGGCTAACCTGACTGTGAATGGGTGGGACCCAGTTGCCAGTCTGGTTGCATGAGTAAACACCTGTTGAGGTGGCATCAGTGACTTAAGTTCGTCTGAGCAGAAGCCATGAAAGTATTTATAGAACAGACAAAGGGAGGCCACATTTCGACGATGGTGAAGTGGCTGCAGTCGAGCCGCCAGATCTGTACCTATCACATTACAGACTCTCCTTTGGAGCCTGTCAAGAACACCGAGGAGAACGGCAGGGGCACCTGACCATAAATGGCAGCAGTACTCCATGCACGGACGGATGGTTGACTTGTATATATGCAGGATGGATTCAGGTGGAAAAAACATCCTGGATCGACATAAGGACCCAACCTTCTTAGCAGTAGATTTTTACTTAAAGAATTATCTATTTACAACGCCAAAATCAGTTAAATGCCATACGGAATAACCCTTGCCGACCAAGGCTATAGAACCCAAATTTGTCCTGTTATTTGACTCATAGCTAGAGGGAGAAGATATATATTATATTATAGTAATTAGAGGGGGATCAGTTTGTTACTTCATAACAATATGAAACTGATCCCCAATTTATGCCCAGTAGAAGCTTTAATCATGTTTTCAACTATTATATTCGGTCAGTAAGTTAAGTGCCATACGTGATACACGCTTGGACGATCATGTCTCAAAAGAGACATGACTGACTGGGTAGAAGATTATCCTGCAGTAGTTTGTCATTGCTTTCTGCGGTAGACTGGTTGCTAGCCAAGGCTACAGAACCCAAATCTGTTCTATTATTTAACCCATAACTGGAGAGAAGAGACGGATTTTCCAAGGATATTTGTGCGAAAATGAATGCAACGAATTCAACTGGAATTCGAACCCGCCTCTCCGAGTTGTCATTCCAAGTCGATATCCACTGAACCACATACACGACTCTAAAAATCTTGAAAAATTAAAAGAAACAGGCTAAATTCAAAACCTCTCTTATTTAATATATCTAATAATATAAATTAATCCAAAACTAAAAAAATCTAAGTATTGATTGCATAAAAAATCAACGTTATTTAGTCATTTTTCTTTATTAGACCTTAAATTATGTCACATAGGATCCTCCATAACTTACCTAAACGTTTCAATTAGCCTCATGAATATTTATGAGTCTCTCTTAAATTTAAAAAATTGCATAAACCAACATTATTATTTTTTTTGTAATTACTTTCTGTAAAATAAAATTTTTACAATTGCCTTGATAAAGTCAATCAGAGGACGAAACGCCTCGGTTATGATAATTTTTCCTTTTGTTTTTATTCTTAATGTCATTTTACAGATATATATTTTATGTATACATGAAATTTTACACGCACGCATACACACACGCACACACACGCACACACACACACACACGCACACACGCATACATATGTATGCGCGTGGTTTTCTATGTAAATGGCTTGACGGATCCTGTCCGTGATGATTAGACCTGTCGAAACCAAGGAATATAGTTCGTTTGGGCACTCTCCATGGAAGCAGCGATAGACCAGGACGATTTTTACGACATACAACCTGTAAGAGAATGGTTGAAGGGTGGGAAATAATTCTTCTCCAACAAGGACTCGCAGGGGCTTTTGTAATCTATCAAGACTGAAAAATGAGGGCTGGGCAACACCCACCCAAATCTGATAACTGTACTTAATTTTCGGCCTGATCTAGGTACAGAGTAAAGTAGAGGGTAGTTGTCTTCTGAATCATGCTGACCGATTATTTCCACGAAAATAACCACTTTTTAGATCAAGTATGGTGTTTGTGGTGCATTGGATATCGGCTTGGAACGAGAAATCGGGGAGCCGAGTTCGAATTCCAGCTGAATTCATTGCATTCACTTTCACGCAAATACCCAGTTATGGGTTAAATAACAGGACAGATTGGGTTCTATAGCCTTGGTCGGCAACCAGTCTACCGCAGAAATCAATGGCAACCTACTGCGGGATAATCTTCTGCCCAGTCAGTCATGTCTCTTTCGAGACATGATCGCCCAAGCATGTATCACGTATGGCACTTAACTGACTGACTGAATATAATAGTTGAAAGCATGATTAAGGCTTCTACTGGTCATAAAGTGGGGGATCAGTTTTATATTGTTATGAAGTAATAAACTGATCCCCCACTAATTACTAGCCAGATAGTCTACCACAGGATTCAATGACAACCTACTGCGGGATAATCTTCTGCCCAGTCAGTCATGTATCTTTCGAGACATGATCGCCCAAGCGTGTATCACGTATGGCACTTAACTGACTGACTGATGATGTCCATCCAATGAAGCTCTACATTCATCAATATGCAATATTGAAAAGTTAGTTTTCATGTGCGTCTCGATCAACTTGCGCAGTCTCCGCTATGATGTTTGCTTAAGTGTCTTTGTTAGTATGCTTTCGTTTCTTCAAGCAAATCTCTCAAAAAAAAATTAACAAATATAGGTGGACAGATATCACATAACAATCCAGTACTCTTTTCTTTGTCTCCAATGAAATCTTCCTGTCTCTCTCAATACTCTGCTTAGCATTTAAAATGCGTCTTTGGCCATGCCAAAGACGCATTTTAAATGCTAAGTATTGCATTTAAAATGCAATCTCAGTATTGCACTTTTCATCCTCTCTTAAAATTTTTCCCAGCCATTCAAACTTCTGTACCTGTTTGATTTTAGTGTCCCCGACGCGTCTAGTTGGCATTTTGGGAACCTCTTTTTGTTGAGATCTACTGTAACAAAGTAAATGACAAAACATTAGAAGAAACTAGAGACTCGGTCGTAAACAAGAAACAACGTCTAAAACTATATATATATATATATATATATATAAAAGCGGACAGTGATGTAACATATCATATAAATATAAGGATAGCTGAAAATTTAGTGACAGGTTAGTTATTACCAGATTCCTTGTAGAAATAAAAAACCGACCCCCTCTTTATGTTCATCATGATAGAATTCACTTTTATTAATATGTAATATTAATATATCTTAAAAACATGCTTTTGCCAAAATCAATATCTTTATATTCGTTACCTCTACTCATTTTCGATACTTAAATTGAAATTGAAATTTTAAAAATAAATAATTTATCTTCAATCATTAAAATTAGCGTTAATTGAAAGCCAAGCTATTAGATTTAATAATTCTAGTAAGCAAAACATACTGGTGTTTTTTTAACCGAAATTATATTGATTGAAATCTAAAATTTTGAAATTTTACAAAGTTTTTAAAAATATACCGCCATTTTTGATTGATTGACACATTACGGAAACAGTAGCTAAATTTATGTTTTAAAAATCTTGCAAAAATAAAATATACCTCGCTGACACGTTAATTAAGTCAATTTTTAAAATTTAAACTTACCTTTATTTGTTTTCAATCAATTAATAATTGCTTAATGCCAGAAATTTACAATAAAAAAAGAATTATTTACGGTAGCCCTGTTTTATGTCAGTCATTCGCGGCGATGACAGATTTACGACGACCGGGTGTTATCAAGATCGCAATGTATGTCAACCAATCGTGCCAAAATTTCCATATTGTTTTTTAATTATCATAAATTAGTTAATGCACCTACGGTCAAAATTAATTAAAAAATTGAGGAATTGAAAAAAAATACTTACTTTAAATGTTGAAGGAATTACTTGCAAAACAGGCTGTTAAATTTTAGAAACGTAGAGAATAAAATATCGTAAGAATGAAAATGCGTTCTTCCATGGTTTTCAATATAATGGGGGTTATAACCCAAAACCTATGAAACCAATTTGACCCATATGGAACATTGTACTTGATAATTTTGAACATATTTACACAAATAATTTCTTTTTAATATACGGGTTGAAAAACTTTTTTTTTATAGTATAATCATCAATTCTTAACTAATAGAAAAAATCATACAGTTCTTTAAAAGATTTTTAAAAAAATTAAAACTTTATGAATTCTTTAAAAGATTTTTTTAAAAAAATTAAAAACTTTATGAATTATTATAATAAAAAAAATGAAAACAATTCTTTTAAAATTTTATTAGTAATCGGAATTTGTTTTTCTTCAGACTATAATGTCCTTAATTGTTATTATTTATTCCAGCAATTAAAAGATTATCAAATTAAATTAAATTAAAATTTTATTGCATTTTTTATATTTCTTTTCGGAGCAGATTTTCGTTTTGTGAATTATAATTTTAAAATATTTTTAAAACTTTTCATAAATATTTTTAAAAAAATAATTTCAAAAATAATTTTATTCATTTGTGAATGAGTACTGAAAGTTTCATTAAAATCCGACAATTATTTGATTTTTGCGAGAATTTCCAAATTAATGTGTTTGTCACCGAAAAAGTGAGTTACGTAAAAAAATAAAAGTTAGGTAATCTATTGTCAACAATCGTAAGATTTTCTTCGATTTTCTGCAACGTTAACTCAAATCAAATTTCTGCCAAAATTTCGAACATGTTAAAAGGGATTAAAAAATTTCACAAAATAAATAAAAATTACTTTGATCTTTCTTAATAATATTATAAACATTTTGATAGAAAAAAGTTCGTTTTATTAAGTTTTGAACCCTTTTGAATCATACTATGCTGGATTTTTGTGCTGTAATGGAGGTACCTACTTTATATCAATTTTACTGTGGAAACATTGACTTACAGAATAATAGATGGATTTTGTTTTTCTACGTTCAACACTTTCTGGGTTATTGTAAAGCCGAAAGCTATTTTGGTTTGTGTTCCTTTTTGTTTGTGTGAATATTGCATTAACGACCTTTTTGAATAAGAATTATCTATTCAGATACAAGTCTTTTTATTTAACTCACAGGGGAAAGAAAGATAAAAGTATTGGCGCTTAAGTGAATGTAATGTGAATGTGAATGTTATGTAACTGTGAATATAATGTGAACGTGAATATGAATGTAATGGGAATGTGAATTTAATGTGAATATGAATGTAATGTGAAAGTGAATGTAATATGATTGTAAATGGAATGTGAATTGAATGTGAATGTGAATTTAATGTGAATATAATGTGAAAGTAATGTGAAAATAAATGTAATGGGAATGTGAATTTCATGTTAATGTGGATGTAGTGCGAATGGGAATATAATGTGAATGTGAATATGAATATAATGGGAAGGTGAATGTAATATGACTGTAAATTGAATGTGAATGGAATGTGAATGTGTATGGAATGTGAATGTGAATTAATGTGAATGTAATGTTAAAGTAATGTGAAAGTAAATGCAATGGGAATGTGAATTTCATGTTAATGTGGATGTAGTGTGAATGGAATGTGAATGCGAATATAATGTACCCGACTGGAATTCGAACTGCGCTTTCCTATTTCACAACGAAGTTTTGGAGCTGATGGACACGAGAAAGGACCTGATGCTTCACATCAAGAAAAGACATTTTAAGTACATCTAAAGATGAAAAAGTAGAAAATATTAATTAAATAACAATTTATGCAAAATAAAATAGGACAATTTTTCTTTAGTATCAGTTTTCTTCTCGTGTCCCTTCTCTCCAAAACTTCGTGGTTACTTACATGTTTTGTTCATAGTATCCTCTGCATCCTTTCTGTAGAACCCTATTTCAGTTGCCCGACGTTTTTTCTTAATCTCTGATGAGATTGTCAAGCATTCGCTGCCATATTGAAGGATTTTTCCCTCTTCTTCTTCTTCTTCTTCTTCTTCTTCTTCTTCTTCTTCTTCTTCTTCTTCTTCTTCTTCTTCTATGTGCCATGTTCTTTCAGGACGTAGGCGATCATAGCCTTCCAGGTCTCCCTATCCATAGTGGCTCTTAGCACGCTTTCTCTTGTTACCCCACCCAGCCCCCGCTTCGCCATATTTTTGCTCAGGCCCGTCAAGTACGTTACACATTGCTTATCAGATTCTCCAAGCCCCACTTCCTCAATACATGCCCCAGAAAATTTAGCTGTATTTTCCTGAACAATCTAGTACTTTCTTCTTTGCTTTCAGCGAAACTTGCCTGTCTCTTAATATTCTCAGCATCTAGAATGCCAATATAACTTCAGTATCCGTATCACATCTTCCATCCTCTGTTAGAATATTTAGGTATTTACAAAAAATATTATTAATGTTTAACGTAAATATGTCTTGTGAATTTGTGAAAATAAGTTGTTTAGTGCGAATTTTTAACACATTGACTTGCATAATAAAATCCGACATAATATAGTAATATTCGGGTAGATCAATTTATAATTAATTGACAATAGTAAACAGACCACCAAATCTGAGACTTAGTAGATATTTAATTAATATTTAATGTAAATAGATTTTGAAAATTTGCAAACGTCGGTTTGTTCATATCAATTTTGTTTTGAAAACATTAATTCGCGTAATAAAATATAGCATAGTGACAAATATGTTGTCGTAGTGAATCGATATGGGTTTGCCTTGTACAAAGATCGTTTTCAAATCTTAATGATCTGAATTATCTAAATACGAAAAAGAATCCGGCAATTTTCGAAGAATTTATCAAAAGGCATATACCGTTATTTTCATAATTTTATTCTCCAGGGAATTGACTGAACATCAATGCATCTGATTCTGTGACCTCAACTAACATTAATTATTCTAAAATTTCATATAAGAACTCTTTGTAACATGACATCAATAAGAAAAAAATACTATGTGTAAAAATTTATTTTCCGTCCAAATTTACATTACAAAGATTTACAGGTGGAGCAGAACAACTTGCTTATTTCGAATTTTTTTTATAATCGTGTCGCCCCAAGCAAGGCATTTTACTGCCACTGTTGTGCAGGGGGTTACGCAGGAGGAATTTTATGAGGAGTGAGAGATTGCAGGGGGTGTCAGGAAGGGAGTAGAAGAGGAAAGAGAGTACTGATGATAGTGGGGTGGACGAAGAAAAAGCATGAGAGAGAGGATGTAATTTAGTGAGACATGAGATGACTGTTGACTTTACATTTAAATTCTTGGAGATTGTAACTGTCAGGAAAGCAAGTATGCGGAAGAGAATTCCACAGGCGGGAAGTGCGAGAAAAGAAGCTGTTGGAGTAGAATTTGCGTTTATAATTTATTGATTTCACAGTAAAAGGGTGGGACCTAGTTGCTAATATGGTGGCTCAAGGAAATTCATATATAGGGGACACCAGTGAGATAAGTTCATCGGAGCAGAGGCCGTGAAAGTATTTGTAGAAGAGACACAGGGAAGCCACACTGCGTCGGTGAGAAAGCGACCCAATCTTATAAAACTAAAGTAATGCAGATATACATGTAATTCTTTAAACAGCATCAATTACAACATTTAAATTTTATGTTTTACAAGCTTACAAAGATGACATCAGTTATATGACGACCATTCTGCTCAATACACTGGGTTAATCGTACTCTGAAGTTTCGGTCATCTATTTCCAGCATATCGTTGGGTATGTTGGCGATAACTTGACGAATGTTGTTCTACAGGTGAGCCAGGGTGTTAGGACGATCGTTGTAAACAACTGACTTCAGGTAGCTCCATAGAAAATAGTCACATGGTGATAAATCAGGGGACCGTGCTGGTCAATGCAAATCACCCCACAAAGAGATGAGGTGTCCTGGAAAGTTCTGCTGCAAAAATGTATTGACACGCGCGCTGTGTCTCCAACACCCACATGGCTCAGTGCTAGTAGGAAAATCTCATTGATCATGCTGACGTAAAGTTCAGATGTCACTGAAATAATTGGAGTAGATAGACGGAACTATCACCCGGTTCACACTCCACTCACGTCTATTGAACAGGTGTAGAGGCTCATCCCTTGTTCCCTGATTAGTATGTGGTTTCCGGCTTTCTCTTTTCCAATCGTTTCACTCTTACGTAGCCCCCTGCACACCAGTGGCCTTACCGCCTTGCCCGGAGTAATATGATTAAAATAAAAAAATCTGCCTGTTCGTTTTCTTCAAAAACCATGGGCCAATTCGCGGTAGTCCACACCAAATAGTTACACGTTCTGCGTGTAGAGGACGTTGATGAAGTTCTCTGGAGTTTTCAAGGCTTCAATAGCGCATGTTTTGCTTATTTACAGATCCCGAAAGATGGAAGTGAGTCTCGTCACTGAAGAAAACAAGCGTGTCATCAGGCAAGCCAAGAAGCGCCTCACATGCATTTTCACGAGCAACAAAATCGCGTGGATTAAGTTCCTGCACAACAGCCAATGTGTAGGGATGAAATTTCAATTCTTCAGGAGGAATTCGTCTCAGAGAACGAGCAGACAACTCTAAAGCAGTTGCATGTTTGCGGGCAGACCGTCAGGGGGATCTCAAAACAAATTGTCTCGCTGATTCAATGTTTTGTGGTGACCTTGTGGTGCTGTTCGTCGGAGGCCAGATTTCTTCTTCTTTACATTACCAGTTTCCCTGAAGTTGTTTACCCACGAAACAATTGACTGCCTGTCAGGAACACGAATACCGGGGGCAATATTGAAGTGTTGACGAAATGCACGTTGCCTGGCGACGATTGAGACACGGCTTGAAAAATAGGCCTCAACAACAAAAGCTCGTTCCAACTTCGTCCACTCCATGATGCGCACTGAGGTTCCTGTACAGTAAACAGAAACAAACATTAAGTCCCGCACTCTCGAGTAAGCCCCTCCCCACTATCCCCGGAGCATTCATCGCTTAAGGGCGCCAAATCCAAATAAGCAAGTTGCTCTGCCCCACACTATCGTAAACAAAGTAAATAGTTTCATGAATATTCTAACTACATGTATTAATTAGTCAGTCAGTCAAGTGCCATACGTGATACACTCTTGGGTGATCATGTCAGTCGTGACTGACTGGGCTAAGAATTTTCACGCTGTAGGCTGTCATTACTTTCTACGATAGACTGGTTGCCAACCAAGGCTATAGAACCCAATCTGTCCTGTTATTTGACCCATAGCTAAAGGAAGAAGAGATATGTTATATTATTAAGTAGTAATTAGTGGAGGATCAGTTTATTACTTCATAACAATATAAAACTGATTTCTCCACTTTATGACCACTAGAAGCCTTAATCATCTTTCCAACTATTTTTTAGAGTCAGTCAGTTAAGTGCCATACGTGATACACGCTTTGGGTGATCATATCCCGAAAGCGACATGACTGACTGGGCAGAAGATCATCCCGCAGTAGTTTGTCATTACTTTCTGCGGTAGACTGATTGCCAGCCAAGGCTATAGAACCCAATCTGTCCTGTTATTTGACTCATAGCTAAAGGAAGAAGAGATATGTTATATTATTAAGTAGTAATTAGTGGGGGATCAGTTTATTACTTCATAACAATATAAAACTGATTCCCTTTCTTTATGCCCAGTAGAAGCCTTAATCATGTTTCCAACTATTATATTTAGTTAGTCAGTTAAGTGCCATACGTGATACACGCTTTGGGCGATCATGTCTCGAAAGAGACATGACTGACTGAGCAGAAGATTATTCCGCAGTAGGTTGCCACTGCTTTTGGGGGCAGACTAGTTGCCAGCCAAGGCTATAGAACACAATCTGACCTCTTATTTGTCTCATAGCTAGAGTAAGAAGAGATGCATCATATTAATAAGTGGTAATTAGTGGGGGATCAGTTTATAACTTCATAACAATATAAAACTGATCTCCCACTTTATTCGCATTAGAAGCTTAAATCATGTTTTCAACTATTATATTCAGTCAGTCAGTTGCCATACGTGATACCCACTTGTGTGATCATCTCTCGAAAGAAACATGACTAACTGGGCAGAAGATTTTCCTGCAGTAAGTTGCCATTATTTTCTACGCTAGAATGGTTCCCTATTAAGGCTATAGAGCCTAATGTTCTGCTATTTAGCCCATAGCAGGAGAAAAAAAAGCAGTGGATTATACCTTTCCCAAGGGTATTTGTACGAAACTGAATGCAACAAATTCAGCTGAAATTCGAACTCGGCCCTCCGTTTTCTCGTTCCGTTACTCAAGTCGAGGCGCTCTTTTGAAACCTTTATCAAAACACAAACGTGTTCGAAAGACTCCATCGTCAGAAATCACATAAATTGCACCATTCAAGCTTGCATCAACCGGTATTCCCAAGCTGTCACCCATCTAAGTACTGACCAGGCTCGACGTTTCTCAACTTCAGTGATTGTACGGGAACTAGTGGTTCAACCTAAAGGGGCATAAGCGTGGCGGTGTTAAAAATCCTCAAGGGATGTAATTACCAAAACCATTCATGGTAGAGGATTGCGAACTGAGATTCTTTTAAGAGAGCAAAAGTTATATATTTTAAACATATATCGGATAAATAAAAGTTAAGCTTAAGCATGAAGAAGTTAATATTGAAGTGATCAGGAAAGCATCATCTCGGGAGTCCATTTCACAACTGTTCTGAGAATGAAGTTTTCTAAGTAGGAGACATGCAAGAAAGGTATTAAGGTGAAACATAATTCATCATCTACAGGACCACATAGAGGCTTTAGAATTCTGTCTAGGCGGGAATGTGAGGCAATGAGGGGTTGGGCAACTCTGGTGCACTCTTTACTGCAATAATTTATTCATCATCTACAGGACAACGTAGACGCTTGAGAATTCTGTCTAGGCGGGAAAGTGAGGCAATGGGTGGTTGGGCAACTCTGGTGCACGCGTTACTACAATAATTTATTCATCATCTACAGGACCACATAGACGCTTTAGAATTCTGTCTAGGCGGGAAAGTGAGGCAATGGGTGGTTGGGCAACTCTGGTGCACGCGTTACTACAATACATTATTCATCATCTACAGGACCACGCAGACGCTTTAGAACCCTGTCTTGGCGGGAAAGTTAGCCAATGAGTGGTTGGGCAACTCTGGTGCACGCGTTACTACAATAATTTATTCATCATCTACAGGACCACATAGACGCTTTAGAATTCTGTCTAGGCGGGAAAGTGAGCCAATGAGTAGTTGGGCAATTCTGGGGCACGTGTTACTACAATAATTTATTCATCATCTACAGGACCACATAGACGCTTTAGAATTCTGTCTAGGCGGGAAAGTGAGGCAATGAGTAGTTGGGCAACTATGGTGCACGCGTTACTACAATACTTTATTCATCATCTACAGGACCACATAGACGCTTTAGAATTCTGTCTAGGCGGGAATGTGAGGCAATGAAGTAGTTGGGCAACTCTGGTGCACGCGTTACTACAATAATTTATTCATCATCTACAGGACCACATAGACGCTTTAGGAATTCTGTCTAGGCGGGAATGTGAGGCAATGAGTAGTTGGGCAACTCTGGTGCACGCGTTACTACAATACTTTATTCATCATCTACAGGACCACATAGACGCTTTAGAATTTTGTCTAGGCAGGAATGTGAGGCAATGAGTAGTTGGGCAATTCTGGGGCACGTGTTACTACAGTACTTTATTCATCATCTACAGGACCCACATAGACGCTTTAGAATTTTGTCTGGGCGGGAATGTGAGGCAATGAGTAGTTGGGCAATTCTGGGGCACGTGTTACTACAATACTTTTATTCATCATCTACAGGACCACATAGACGCTTTAGAATTCTGTCACAGGCGGGAATGTAAGGGCAATGGTAGTTGGGCGTTACAGGGCATGTTCTACAATGCTGCCTATTCATCATCGACAGGACCACATAGACGCTTTAGAGATTTGTCTGGGCGGGAATGTGAGGCAAATGATAATTGGGCAATTCTGGGGCACGTGTTACTACAATACTTTATTCATCATCTACAGGACCACATAGACGCTTTAGAATTCTGTCTAGGCGGGAATGTGAGGCAATGAGTAGTTGGGCAATTCTGGGGCACGTGTTACTACAATACTTTATTCATCATCTACAGGACCATAGACGCTTTAGAATTCTGTCTAGGCAGAATGCAGAGCCAATGAGTAGTTGGAGCGAAAGTCTATAGGGCACGTCACTGCAATGGCACATTCATCATCCTACCAGGACCACATAGACCAGCTTTAGAATTTTGTGAAGGCGGGAATGTGAGGCAATGAGTAGTTGGGCAACTCTAGTGCACGCGTTACTACAATACTTTATTCATCATCTACAGGACCACATAGACGCTTTAGAATTCTGTCTAGGCGGGAATGTGAGGCAATGAGTAGTTGGGCAACTCTGGTGCACGCGTTACTACAATACTTTATTCATCATCTACAGGACCACATAGACGCTTTAGAATTCTGTCTAGGCAGAGATGTGAGGCAATGAGTAGTTGGGCAATTCTGGGGCACGTGTTACTACAATACTTTATTCATCATCTACAGGACCACATGAACACTTTGAATTCTGTCTAGGCGGGAATGTGAGGCAATGAGTAGTTGGGCAACTCTGGTGCACGCGTTACTACAATACTTTATTCATCATCTACAGGACCACATAGACGCTTTAGAATTTTGTCTAGGCGGGAATGTGAGGCAATGAGTAGTTGGGCAACTCCTGGTGCACGCGTTGCTACAATACTTTATTCATCATCTACAGGACCACATAGACGCTTTAGAATTCTATCCTGGGCGGGAATGTGAGGCAATGAGTAGTTGGGCAACTCTGGTGCACGCGTTACTACAATACTTTATTCATCATCTACAGGACCACATAGACGCTTTAGAATTCTGTCTAGGCAGGAATGTGAGGCAATGAGTAGTTGGGCAATTCTGGGGCACGTGTTACTACAATACTTTATTCATCATCTACAGGATCACATAGACGCTTTAGAATTTTGTCTAGGCAGGAATGCCGAGGCAATAAATGGTTGACGACAACTCTGGTGCACGCGTTACTACAATACTTTATTCATCATCTACAGGACCCCATAGACGCTTTAGCATTCTGTCTAGGCGGGAATGTGAGGCAATGAGTAGTTGGGCAATTCTGGGGCACGTGTTACTACAATACTTTATTCATCATCTACAGGACCACATAGACGCTTTAGAATTCTGTCTAGGCGGGAATGTGAGGCAATGAGTAGTTGGGCAATTCTGGGGCACGTGTTACTACAATAATTTATTCATCATCTACACGACCACATAGACGCTTTAGAATTTTGTCTAGGCGGGAATGTGAGGCAATGAGTAGTTGGGCAACTCTGGTGCACGCGTTACTACAATAATTTATTCATCATCTACAGGACCACATAGACGCTTTAGAATTCTGTCTAGGCGGGAATGTGAGGCAATGAGTAGTTGGGCAACTCTGGTGCACGCGTTACTACAATACTTTATTCATCATCTACAGGACCACATAGACGCTTTAGAATTTTCTCTAGGCGGGAATGTGAGGCAATGAGTAGTTGGGCAACTCTGGTGCACGCGTTACTACAATAATTTATTCATCATCTACAGGACCACATAGACGCTTTAGAATTCTGTCTAGGCGGGAATGTGAGGCAATGAGTAGTTGGGCAACTCTGGTGCACGCGTTACTACAATACTTTATTCATCATCTACAGGACCACATAGACGCTTTAGAATTCTGTCTAGGCGGGAATGTGAGGCAATGAGTAGTTGGGCAACTCTGGTGCACGCGTTACTACAATACTTTATTCATCATCTACAGGACCACATAGACGCTTTAGAATTCTGTCTAGGCGGGAAAGTGAGGCAATGAGTGGTTGGGCAACTCTGGTGCACGTGTTACTACAATAATTTATTCATCATCTCCAGGACCACATAGACGCTTTAGAATTCTGTCTAGGCGGGAAAGTGAGCCAATGAGTAGTTGGGCAATTCTGGGGCACGTGTTACTACAATAATTTATTCATCATCTACAGGTCCACATAGACGCTTTAGAATTCTGTCTTGGCGGGAAAGTGAGCCAATGAATGGTGGGGCAACTCTGGTGCACGCGTTACTACAATACTTTATTCATCATCTACAGGACCACATAGACGCTTTAGAATTCTGTCTAGGCGGGAAATTGAGCCAATGAGTGGTTGCGCAACCCTGGTGCACGTGTTACTACAAGAATTTATTAATCATCTACAGGACCACATAGACGCTTTAGAATTCTTTCTTGGCGGGAAAGTGAGCCAATGAATGGTTGGGTAACTCTGGTGCACGTGTTACTACAATAATTTATTCATCATCTCCAGGACCACATAGACGCTTTAGAACTCTGTCTTGGCGGGAAAGTGAGCCAATGAGTGGTTGGGCAACTCTGGTGCACGCGTTACTACAATACTTTATTCATCATCTACAGGACCACATAGACGCTTTAGAATTCTGTCTAGGCGGGAAATTGAGCCAATGAGTGGTTGGGCAACTCTGGTGCACGTGTTACTACAATAATTTATTCATCATCTACAGGACCGCATAGACGCTTTAGAATTCTGTCTTGGCGGGAAAGTGAGCCAATGAGTGGTTGGGCAACTCTGGTGCACGTGTTACTACAATAATTTATTCATCATCTACAGGACCACATAGACGCTTTAGAACTCTGTCTTGGCGGGAAAGTGAGCCAATGAGTGGTTGGGCAACTCTGGTGCACGCGTTACTACAGTACTTTATTCATCATCTACAGGACCACATAGACGCTTTAGAATTCTGTCTAGGCGGGAATGTGAGGCAATGAGTATTTGGGCAATTCTGGGGCACGTGTTACTACAATAATTTATTCATCATCTACAGGACCACATAGACGCTTTAGAATTCTGTCTAGGCGGGAATGTGAGGCAATGAGTAGTTGGGCAATTCTGGGGCACGTGTTACTACAATAATTTATTCATCATCTACAGGACCACATAGACGCTTTAGAATTCTGTCTAGGCGGGAATGTGAGGCAATGAGTAGTTGGGCAATTCTGGGGCACGTGTTACTACAATAATTTATTCATCATCTACAGGACCACATAGACGCTTTAGAATTCTGTCTAGGCGGGAATGTGAGGCAATGAGTAGTTGGGCAATTCTGGGGCACGTGTTACTACAATAATTTATTCATCATCTACAGGACCACATAGACGCTTTAGAACTCTGTCTTGGCGGGAAAGTGAGCCTATGGGTAGTTGGGTAGTCTCAGTCCGCGTGTTACTGCAATACTTTATTCTCCGTCTGATCTGACTCTTTCCTTGGAACTAATCATTTTTCCAACATTTTTAGCGATGCATCACATTCAGAAATATACACAGTCTGTTTACTTGCATTCTTTATTCAGTGTAGTTTGGCACCTGAACACATTTTTAGACTACCTTGTCATAAATACTACCACTCGTTAACGATCACCACACGGCCGCACTTCCAAATTCTGAAGTGTCGTTATAACACGTGTCAACAGATATGAGGCACGCATTGAGGATATAAATTACTGCTAATGATTAACCATTCTATCTCGATAACCCATGAGAAGGCGCCACTAATTATTCGAAGCATCATTATAAATATGCGGAAACCAGAGAGGATTGAAATTAATACTTAGTAATGTTCTGCAATATTGAGTTGCTCTCAACTGTGCTTTGCCTCAACGCTCGGGCTTCCTGAGTATGACGATAAACTACATCCGGCTGCAAGTTCTCTGATTGGGAAATTTTTAGGAGCGTGAAACTGTCTCTGCTGTTACCAGGTCAACCAAGACCCGGTGTAGCAGCATTAATTAGGGTCCCAGCTATGGACAAATCGTTAACCCTCAAGCTGGGGTCAAAAGACTACGAAAGGTAAGAAAAATACAGGCAACATATGAAAAAAAATTGCCCGCATACATTATTTTACAAGAAATTACTGATGCTCCCAAGAAAATTAGATTTCCCCATTAAATGACCCATGAGGAGTTGATATGCCTTTAAATATATAAAAGATACCCAGCGTTCATTTGCAAATGTCTCGCGCAAAATTTCAGTAGATATTTGAGACAATGATCGCACTTGTTCAACCAAAACATTCGACAATAATGGGTATTAAATGAAAATAAAGTAAAACTCTTCTTGCTTAGGCATTTAAGCAAATATTTATAAACATTAAATTTTATAAGAGTGGTAAGAAATATTTTCTTTTCCTTTTTTTTAATATATTTTATATATATTTTATTTTTATTTTTATGTTCTTTTTTTAATATATTGTAAAATTGTTCGGGAAATAATGTCCGATTTTGGGATTAACATTTATTCCTGAATTAATCTACAGAAGCTTAAGAAAAGTTTTCAGTCAGGAAATTAGAAATTACAAAGAAATTTAAATACTTAATCCTAAGTCAACATAAATAAACAGTACTTGTAACTAGTATGAAGTAATTCCTCCATTTGTTAGTCTCAGGGCTTGTATCCAATTTTTCATGGATTTGATCAAGTTATCAACAATCGTTTACAAATGAAGAATATATATATATATATATATATATATATATATATATATATATAGTAGACTAAGAAAAGATTTAGCCAGGAGAAATAAACTAAATCTAATTTAAAATTCTAACTGTGTAATCCCAACTCAACATAAATAAAGTATGGAGTAGGTACTCCATCTGTTAGTCTCAGGGCTTGTATTCAATTTTTCGTGGATTTGATTAAGTTATCAACAATCGTCTTATCCATATTTTGCCATTCCTTTAGCAATGTTTCTCTAATGGTTGCCCCTGACGTGATTTTGGTTGGACGCACTGAAAATTTTCGGTCAAGCTGCTCCCAAATGTGCTCTCTTGGATTAATTTCAGGATTCTGGGACACCCATGGCAGTGACTTGATTCCTTGCGATTCCTTCAAGGCCTTTGCCACTTTGCTCGTATGACATGGCACCCCATCGTCTTGAAAAAGGTAGACATTTTTTGTCAATTTGATCGGTTTCAAATAGTGTGAATAGTCCTTTTTTCTAATATTTGTCAGTATTTTGGACCATTCAACCGCCCGTCAACAAGAACCATCTCTGATTCCCCTCCAAACCAGACATCGCCCTACACCATTACCCCAACCCCTCCATGTTTCACGGTCGCCTGCAGACATTCAATGCTCCAAGTCTCATTCTGATTTCTTCAAACAAACTTGTCTCAAATTCGAATATTGGCAAAATTTACTTTCATTGGACCAAATTAGAAACTGACAAAATTCATAATATTTGTATTTGAATTTGTAGCGAATAAAAATTTAATTAAAATCAACCTTTTTCTTCACTTTTACAAAAATTCACAATAACGTGCACATTAACTTCTACAATTTGTGTTATTCTTTGCTTTTAATAAATTTCTATTTTAAAATACAAAATGTATATTTTATTCTTACACTATTCCACACAATTCCATATATTCCAACCTGTCGACAACCAACCTTCTGATGAAAACCTTCTGATGATAATTCTGCATAAAACTTGTAAACTGTAGAGAGTTCGGTTAAATCTGACACAAGGCCGAATCAAAGAAACATTAAACAGCTCACCCCGTACCACGAATTCTTTCGAATAGTCGTTAGGCCTGTTTTTGTTAACCTTTGAAATCAAGGGCTTCTTTCTTGAAATCCTTCTTTGACAGCCTAGCGCCTTCAGAATCTTTTTAACCGCATATAGTGGCCTTTCTATGTTGTTCCAGCGACAGTTTTTGAGGACACGATGTTTGGTCTTCCTTTTTCATTAAATTTCTTGACGATATTGATGATTAACCTGGAAAAACCTAGCAATTTCTCTATTTGACTTGACACACTGATGCTATCCTATTATTTTCCCTCGTTGAAATTCACCAATTTCCTTACTTCTGTAAACTTTCATTGCAAATATTTTTTATAAATGATAGTAGCCTTATATTAACACAGTATTATCGAAAAAAAGAAGAGACGTTCTTACAGAAGTCAAAATTGATGTAATCAACGGTGGTTAAAGACTTATCACAGCCCACTGTATTTAAACATTGTTAAAATCAGTCAAAATAAGGACTCTGGACATTGATACATTTCTACTGTCGAGTCAAAAGGTTATTTATGCGTTTACGACCAAACTCTAAAGGTTTGGTACATTCACCAATATTCTTTGGGGTTCGATTATGCACTTTGTGTCTTTGAGGTTACCAATAGAATAAGCTGTCGTGGTTAAGCGGAACTGAAAAAATCAGAACAAACAATAATAAGAGGAAGAAGAAAAAGAAGAGGGCAAAATAATAAGAAACTGAACAATATATATAAAGCAATTCAAAATCAAATCGACTATAAAACAATGAACCAGTCTTAAAATGCCTACGAAATACAAATACTGTTTATTCACAAATGGGATACAGTTAAAATGCTATAGTATATTGATTTCAGGCAAGAAAGTACAAAATATTCAGATAAGACCTAAAATCGTCCATTTTTATTGGTTGAAAAAAAAAACACAACATCTGTAGAGTTTGTCTATAAATTTAGGAAAAATAGGTTGTGGTGCAGTGGATATCAGCGCGGAACAAGAAATCGGAGAGCCGATTTCGAATTCCACTTGAATTCGCTGTAGTCACACACGGAAAAATATAAAACAATCGTTTCTCCCTACCGCTATGGGTTAAATAGCAGGATAATTTGGATTCTATATCCTTGGTTGGCAACCACTTTACCTCAGAATATAATTGTACCCTATTACGAGAAAATTCTCTGCCAAATCAGTTATGTCACTTTTGACACATGATTGCCCAGGCGTGTATCGTATATGGCACTTAACTGACTGCCTGAATATAATAGTTGGAAAAATAATTAAATCTTCTACTGGACATAAAGTGGGTGATAGGTTTTTCTATAGTAATGAAGTCATATACTGAAACCCCACTAATTCAGTCAGTCAATTAAGTGTCATACGTAATACACGCTTTGGGCAATCATGTCTCGAAAGAAACATGACTGACTGGGCAGAAGACTATCCCGCAGTAGGTTGCCATTGCTTTTTGAGGTAGACTGGTTGCCAGCCAAAGCTATAGAACCTATTTTGTTCTGTTATTTAACCCATAACCGGAGGAAAGAGAAGGATTAATACCTTTTCCAAGGGCATTTGTGCATAAGTGAATGCAAGGAATTTAACTGGAATTCGAACACGGCTCCCCGATTTCTCGTTCCTAGTCAACATCCACTGCACCACAACTCACATCCCCCCACTAATTACTACTTATTAATATAATAATATAATATAATCCCTGTCTTCTCTCCATTATACGCAAAAATTAATGGCAACTTACTGCGGGAAAATCTTCTGTCCAGTAAGTTATTTCTCGAAAGAGACATGATCACTCAAGCGTCTATCACTGATGGCACGTAACTGACTAAGGTTTCAAGTATTTATTCTTTTGATTTGAATAAACATTAACTTCTGGGTCAAAATTCGTGGCATGTATATCTTAGGACGTTCTAAGGAGACACCGAGTACAAATCTCACATTGCTATCTCTTTGAGTGAATCCAGTACGTAGTAAGAATAGCTCTTTTTAGATTAAATTTCTTGATAAAGGTTAAATCCGATTCAGACACAAGTTATTTTCTGGTGTAAATTACATAGTTCTGGAGTAAAACACAAACTTCCATAATCTATAGCGTAATATGATTTTTTTAGTGTTTATGCAAAAACCTTGTAGTTTATAGTGGCTTTCATATCTATTCTTTTTCTAGTTGTGGGAGTCCGTTCTAGTGAAGGGTAATTGTATACCGTTGCAGGTTAACGGCATTTGGCCTTGTGGTAGATAGCCCACTATAAGTCATAAAATGATTATAAAATCAAGAAAAGCCAATTGAGTTGAATGATAACATTTATATACACACATTTCAATTAACGTTTTACAATTAAAACAAGACTTGAAATAAAGGTCCAAAGGAGGTTAGAATGTTCATGGCAAATAATGAGCTGAAAGAGATAAAAGGCTTAGGAATGTGAGGAGCGGAGGTATGTGAGGTATGTCTTTGAAGTAGTCGCTCCTGAGGTCCGTAAGTACTTTTGAGACAGTGAAGAAGTGATGCGAGGTGAAGGGAGGCGAATGTAGTAGCCGCTCGACTTAAGTCAAGGGGATATTAATTACAGTCTTCTGTCAGACTGTCTGCTGGTGTCTTGTCTGTATCCTCTTTTTATATCTGCTTTTTGGATCAAAACAGCTCGTTTGGAATTTCATACTTATATTTGATTCTGGGCTTCCCATTGGCTGGTAAATAAAGTTCGCGTAGGCTCGCGAAATGGAAATTTGATATTTGATCAATTTTTATTTTTCAACCGAAACATCTGCGCGAATACACCTGCGCGGAGACGACTTTTGTTCATTTGCTTTCTGGTTGTTATAGAGCAAACATCCGGTCTCTCGCTTTTGCTAGGTCGGTATCACCACAAGTTTACTTTTATTTCGGACATAGGTTTGTTCATTCCGTCTTCGAAAAATTGACACAGTTTTTTTTTTAATGGATTAAAAGAAATCAAAAAGTAAAACATTAATTATCTGCGGTACGATCGATATTGTTTGTTCATAAATAGACAAAACTTCGCAGCTGTTTTCAAATTAATGTTTGTAGATGCATTACAACTCATAATGTCTTTTCGTCTCATCTACGCTTATAAAAACTCCATTCCACTCCGTACACACAAATATTCGTACATAAATATCTATACGGGCTTATAAACGCTAGTGTACGTTCCAGTCTAATATGTTTATTCCTTGAGGGGATGACAGATCTTTGCAACGAATCCGCATGTGTCTGCAATGCTGACTTTTCTCTCCTGCATGTTTGTTCACATATATCTTCGAGAGAAAATATGTATAGAATTTTCTTTAAATAAAATCCAGTGACGTTAATTGAAAAATATTGGACCGTTCCTTTATATAAGAAACACCCTTATACAAATTACAAGAGTGGTTTGAAGAGCTCTTGGGCTGACTACAAAGGATTGATACTAGAGCTGTGCAATCTTGCATGTATTAATTTCACCTCTTCTGATTAATAAATGCATTGATTTTTTCTTGGTGATAAGCTAGGCTGAAAAGTTCTTAGGCTGACTATGAAGGAATGATGCTACAGCTGTAAAATCTTGCATATGCTATGCCAGGATTTGTAATCGGAGGCCACAATTTGAACAATACAAGGTACGCAGATGATACAGTGCTGATTGCAGACATGGAAAGAAAACTACGAAACCTACTACAGAAGGTAGCTGAAGAGAGTGACAAAAATAGGCTACAAATAAACGGCAAGAAAACCGAATGCATGGCCATCATCAAAATGAGCAATCCAAAATGCCTAATACAGATAGAGGATACTAAAATCAAGCAGGTACAAAAAATTAAATACTTGGGAATTGTTCTAACAGAAGACGAAAAATGTGCCATCGACATCCGAAGGCGAATTGCTATGGCGGAGGACGCGTTCCAGAAGCTGAGTAAATTATTAAGACACAGGAAAATTTCACTAGAAACAAAGAAGAGAGTACTAGATTGCTATGTGATGTCAGTTCTTCAATATGGCAGTGAATGCTGGACAATATCATCAAAGACGAAGGAAAAACTTGAAGCAACAGCAATGTGGTTCTACAGAAGGATGCTGCGGATATTATGGACCGAGCATGTGAGCAATGATGAGGTTTAGGAAAGAATGGCAACGAAAAGAAAATTAATAGTGAGCATCAGAAAGACAAACTGAAGTTCCTGGGACATGCAGTGAGTAAGGAGGGCTTGAAGAACTTGATACTGACAGACCAAATAGAGGGAAAAAGAGACAGAGGAAAGCAGCGGATAACATATTTGAAGAGCCTGATCTGGTGGTTTACAGAATGTGGGTTGCGTGGTGTAACAGGAGAAAGCGTGCTAAGAGCCACCAGGGATAGCTATGATCGCTTACCTCCTGAAAGAAGATTAATTTCAGCTCTTCCTATTTTAATTGCATTATGACTTTCCACTAGCGAGGGTGGGAGAGCGTTCAAAGTTTCATAGGCTGACTATAAATATTTCATATTAGTAAATAAACACAGAGAAGACACCACGGTTTATGGGTGTACCTTTTAAAAACAAATGACCGAGTATGGCAGCTGACCCCACCTTGTAATATATTACCTTCACCCGTCAAAGATAATGGCCTGGAAATGTTTGTAAACAATGTCTAAATGATGACGTAGTCGCTTACATGAGAGAGAGAGAGAGAGAGAGAGAGAGAGAGAGAGAGAGAGAGAGATTGGTAGTTATGATCAGTCGGTGAGCAGTTGAGATTGGAAGTCAGACCAAGTGAGACACATGGAGAACCGCAGACGAGCGCTGCCTTTGGCTGGCTCGATGCGTGTGTGCTGCTTACCCCGGACCAACACCTACTTTACGCCTTCAGCTGGAAAAAAAATGTTGTGTGCATTTATTTATAGATATGTGTTACGGTCACCATTTTATTATGTGAGAATATTGCCATTTTATCAGCGTGAAAAAGGCAATCGATTTTATAAGAGAGAAGATAACAAGTTTTGGGACCCCGTCGTCGAATTAATAATCATCTTTTCATCGAAGGGTATACAACATATATGTGATTTTGGTTGCAGTTACAGAAATAGAATATGTCACCATTTTATAGGATTACACCATCTACACAGATAGGAAAATTGAAGCAAATATGTCGGACATTACTGTTAAAAACCAAAAAGAAAAAACTTGCTTATTAATTGATATGGCTTGTCCAGTAGAATGTCACATAGCAAACTACATTGCTTAAGAATAAAAATGTATAGAAACAAGCATGGCCATGAAGTGAGGGATCAGTTTATATATTGATTATGATAGAGAATTAGTCACCCATATATTTACATTATAATTTCTTATTTATCAAATAAAGTATGAATCCACCTCTTCTCAATACTAATCAGTTATTTATCACTTTTTTCTATGTTCCATGTCTCTTTAGGACGAAGGTGATCATGGCCTTCCACGTCCTTAGTACCTCTTAACACCCTTGTTACTCCTCCCAAACCCTGATCTGCCATCTATTTGCTCGATCCTATAAATCTAGAATAAAAATGTTTAGAAACAAGGATGGCCATAAAGTGAGGGATCAGTTTATATATTGATTATGATAGAGAATTGTTCCCCCACTTTATATTTATATTTCTTATTTATCAAATTTTGATAAAGTATGAATCCGCCTCTTCTCAATACTAATCAGTTATTTATCACTTTTTTTTCTATGTTCCATGTCTCTTTAGGACGAAGGTGATCATGGCCAGCCACGTCTCCCTATCTTGATTAGCACGTCTTCTCCTGTTAACCCATTCAAACTCCTGCTCTGTCATTCACTTGTTCAAGCCCGTCAAGTATGCTAAGCGCTTTTTCTTTGTCTGTCTTTCCCTCAGTCTGACCTGTGAGTATCAGATTCTCTAAGCTCTCTTTCCTCATTACATGTCTCAGTAACTTTAGTTGTCTTTTTCTAATGTTAAATATAAGTTTCTTTTTTATTTTCTTCCTCTCTAAAGCCTCATAATATACTCGATCCATAGTATCCACAACATCCTTCTGTAGAACCACATTTCAATTGCTTCAGTTCTCTCCTTCATCTTTATGAAGACTGTCCAGCATTCAAATTCCAGTTGAATTCCTTCAATACACTCATGCGCAAATACCCTCGGGAAAGGTATTAATCCATTTCTTCCGTCCAGTTATGGATTAAATAACAGAACAGATTGGGTTCTATAGCCTTGGCTGGCAACCAGTCTACCGCAGAAAGTAATGGCAACCTACTGGTGGATAATCTTCTGCCCTTTCAGTCATGTCTCTCTGAAGACATGATCGCCCAAGCGTGTATCACGTATGGCACTTAACTGACTGACTGAATATAATAGTTGGAAAGATGATTAAGGCTTCTACTGTTCATAAAGTGGGGATCGGTTTTATATTGTTATGAAGTAATAAACTGATCCCCACTAATTACTACTTAATAATATAATACATCTCTTCCCCCTCTAGCTATGAGTCAAATAATAGGACAGATTGAGTTCTATAGCCTTGGCTGGTAACCAGTCTACCGCAGAAAGTAATGACAACCTACTGTGGGATAATCTTCTGCCCAGTCAGCCATGTCTCTCTCAAGACATGATCGCCCAAGCGTGTATCACGTATGGCACTTAACTGACTGACTGATTATAATAATTGAAAACATGATTAAGGCTTCTACTGGTCATAAAGTGGGGGATCAGTTTTATATTGTTATGAAGTAATAAACTGATCCCCAACTAATTACTACTTAATAATATAACATATCTCTTCTTCCTCTAGCTATGATTCAAATAAGAGGACAGATTGGGTTCTATAGCCTTGGCTGGCAACCAGTCTACCGCAGAAAGTAATGACCAACTACTGCTGGATAATATTCTGCCCAGTCAGTCATGTCGCTTTCGGGATATGATCACCCAAGCGTGTATCACGTATGGCACTTAACTGACTGACTCTATAAAATAGTTGGAAAGTTGATTAAGGCTTCTACTGGTCATAAAGTGGGGATCGGTTTTATATTGTTATGAAGTAATAAACTGATCCCCAATTAATTACTACTTATTCATATGATACATCTCTTCCCTCTCTCTATTAAGAGTCAAATAACAGGACAGATTGTGTTCTATAGCCTTGGCTGGCAACCAGTCTACCGCAGAAAGTAACGATTACCTACTTTGGTATAATCTTCTGACTAGTCATTCATGTCTTTTTCGAGACATGATCGTCAAGCGTGTATCACGTATGGTCCTTAACTGACTGACTGTTCAGTATTCGATGCCATATTGAAAGACATACATCATATGAACAATCCAGTAATCTCTTCTTTGTTTCTAGTGAAATTTTCCTGTCTCTTAATACTCTACTCAGCTTCTGGAATGCATCCTTATTGCTTCAGGAATATAAATGTATAGAAACTGCTGTGACCACAAAGTGACGGGTCAGTTTATATATTGATTGTAATATGGAATTGATCCCCCACTTTATATCCAGTATACTTCTGTAGAACCACATTTCGGTTGCTTCAAGTGTTTCTTTTATCTTTGATGAGATTGTCCAGCATTCACTGTCATATTGAAGGACATACATCACATGAACAATCCAGTACTCTCTTCTTTGTTTCTACTTAGCTTCTGGAATGCATTCCTAGCTATACCGATTCTAGCGCTGTTTTCATAGTAGTGAATAGAAGTGTAGAAAGTGTCTTATTTGAACAACTCTTACTAGTGAAGATTTCATAAACAAATCTGTAATAGGTTCTCACGGTATAAGAAATGCTTAAAATCTTTCTTTATTGCTTATATTGGATCAAAGTTGATAAAATAAAAAAAAATAATGTGAAAGAAAAACTAGTAAAAAATTAGCAATAATGACAAGATTATCAACTAACGTTGTCATGATGCCGATGTGTACGCAAGTCACTTTTGAACTATTTTTCTTAATCATTTCTATTGAATTACATTTGTTGCTAAATTTCAATAATAATTTGCACATAATTCTCGATAAATATTTGGCGGACCTGAAGCAGAATACAACCGCGTTTAATTTCGTTGTTTGTCTTTTTCTTTTTTTCTTTTTTTCTTTTTACTTTTTTTTCAGCGCAGTCCTATCAATTGTTACTTAAAATTTCCGATTATCAAAAACAATTTTGAAAATTTACAATATTTAAACAAATTTGCAGAGAGGGGGTCAGTGTCTCATACAACGTTATAGTAAATCGATCCTCCATTTTCAAACCACTATAAGGTTGTATGAGAAACTGGTCCCTTCTCTAAAATTGTTTACATATCGAAATGTTTGCAAATTTTTTTGTCATTCGTAAAGTTTAAGGTATAAATGATAATATTGCACTGAAAAAAGTCCCAAAAAATTGATAATGAACACATTTACAGGTGGCGTAATGTCGCACCGGCGACTGGTTTCAAAATAGAAACGTTGTATAAGAAAGTGATTCCCCCCCCACACACAGAAAATGTTTAAATATTGAAATTTTAGAGTGAGATATTGAAATTTTAGTTAGAGTGAGAGAAGAGGTAAGAGAAAAAAGTTGGAATGAGTCGGTTGGTCAACTTGACACCCCCAAAGCGAGTACAGGTGGGCAGGCGCGAAAACTGTGATTGGTAGCTGGCTTGTCTATGCAATTCGTGGTGTTCTGCATAGGCGAGGTACCAAGGTCTATGTGAAGAGCTGGAATGAGAGGGGGAAAATTTTAACTAGAGAGAGAGAGAGAGAGGGAGAGAGGGAGAGAGAGAGAGAGAGAGAGAGAGAGAGACAATGGTTCTCGTATTTCTTTTTGCGGGCGTGTTTATTTTTTATGCCATATGGGGAAAGGTCGAGTCCCCAAAGAGACCATCTGTGTAAACGGTGCATCTTTATCATCCTGCCTGGGGTGGCTTAGTCCAGGTCCTCGTACTTCTCGTAGGGCGGACACCTAGTCGTGCCAAATGATCTGGTTGTCCTCCGGTGACAATAAACCTGGGGTGTTGTGCTTCCATAATGCACCGTTCGCTGCAGGGCTACCTCTCCACTTCGAATGTAACTAACTGGTACGTCATCTCAAAATCTGCCTCGACAACCCCCTGCGATTCCGCGGGTACCAGATGCTACCGAATCGGAACGTCCCCCGATCGATGTCCGAGAGAGACAGAAAGAGAGCCTATTGTAGATGGGTGGCGCCGTACCTGCCAGTCGGTTCACGTGCAAACATGAACTCTGAAGGGAGGGCGGGGGTGGGGGTACGGGAGTACATTCACATTCTTACAGGCTCACAGTGCGTTACGAGTAGTCAGTTATCCTGGGAGCATCACTTTGGAGCATACTCACAAATGAGCAACAACGCTTCGAATATCCTCATCCTGCTTTCCACAACCTACCTTTGTGAGTCAGGTTTTTCTACTTTACTCAAGTAGAAGCCCAAAGCCCAATCAAGCCCAAAGCACAAAACCGACTGGAGGTGGAATGTGACATACGTTGCACGCTTGCCAAAACTAACCTTGATATTGATACACTGGTGCACAAGAAGCAGCATCACCCTTCACACTAATTTAATTCTGAAGTAGAAGAGCAAACAAAAGTCCTTTTATTTGTTACTAACCGCTTTCTATGGCTATGCTTAGTTGTTACTAACTGCTCTCTATCCACTTTACTCTGTAACTATAAGTTTATCAGTATATTTGTACATTTGAAAAATAAATTAGTAAATAGTCTCAGTGTGTTTTAACTGCTCCTTCTCTCATACACATGGAAGGGGAAATCTGGATGGTTGAACTGGGTGAACTTCTGATATAGAAGATGGCAATTGACATTTTAAAGATTGTAGCAATCAAGGAAGCAAATATATGGAAGGGAGTTCCACAGGCGGGTATTGCGAGAAAAGAAATTGTTGGAGTAGAAGTGACGGTTATATTTGCCTATTTTGACGGTAAAAGGGTGTCACCTGGTTGCCAGTCTCGTAGCACAAGTAAATTCATGTGGGCAGGGCATCAGGAAAAGAAGCTCTTCATAGCCGAAGCCGTGAAAATATTTGTAGAAAAGACAGAGAGAAGCCACACCCCGTAGGTGAGAAAGTGACTGGAGTCGAGCTGTCAAATAGGGATCGATTACATTGCAGATTCTCCTTTGGATTTTCTCGGGAACCCCGAAACGAATACCCAAAGCACCTGACCATATATGTCAACGAAAGAAAATAAACGTAGTCATCATGCTTTTGTTTTGTTTTGTTTTTGTTTTATTTTCTTCTGCAATAAGAACTAATCAGATTTGGCAACAACGAAAATTGTTGCTTCAAATGTGAATATCAACAAAAAAAGACTTTTTCGGTATAAGGACTTCTACGAGGGTCATAAATAAGGTCGAAGTTCAGCAGCCGGTGGGTGCCAAGATCAAAAGGTGCAGAATGACACGAGCTGGGCTGGGAACTGCTCTCTCATCCCTCTTACAGCCCAGACCTTGTACCTGCTTTCACCTATTTGGTCCCTTGAAAACGTTTACGAGAGGCACGAAGTTTGAAAAAATTCACCCTATCTATTGACTGACCCTCGTAGAAGTTCTTTTACCGAAAAATCCATCTTATTTATTGAATGACCCTTGTAGAAGTCGTTATACCGAAAACTTCACCTTATTTATTGAGTGATCCTCGTAGAAGTCTTTATACCGAAAAATTCACCTTATTTATAGAATGACACTCGTAGAAGTCCTTATACCGAGAAATTCACCTTATTTATTGAATGACCCTCATAGGAGTACTTATACCGAAAAATTCACCTTATTTATTGAATGACCCCCCGTAGATGTCCTTATACCGAAAAATTCACCTTATTTATTGAATGACCCTCGTAGAAGTACTTATACCGAAAAATTCACCGAATTTATTGAATGACCCTCGGATATATGATATGCATTGAGGTGCAGAAAACAAACGAGAAATCGGAGTGCAGATTTCGAATTATAGTTGAATTCGTTGCATCCACTTCTGCGCAAATAACCTTTTGGAAAGGTATTAAGCAATCTATTCCCTCTAACTATGGGTAAAATTGTAGAAGTGATTGAGTTCTATAGCCTTGGTTAGCAACCAGTCTACCGCAGAACCCACTACTGTGAGAAAATCATCTGCTCAGTCAGTCATGTTTCTTTCGAGATATGATCGCCCAAGGCTCTATCACGTATAGCACTTAACTGACTGATATATAAGTTCTTTTTTGGTACGCAAGATTGTTTGTGGTTTGTGAAAATAACTTGATGAGTTGGGCTTATTTGAAAACTTTGTTAAAGTTTCTATCAGTCAATATTGGCAGTCGCGTGCCGCTGAAATGCACAGGGTCGATCTGTCACGGACGCCGGATGACCAAGAGAAAGAATTTCCTTCACTCCTTTAGATATCAAACTTCCCACCATCGAGCCCTATTGGCCGAATTGCACAATATGAGTTTCCACACTAAACCACGCATGCCTGGAGAAAGCTGTTTGGCTCCTCATTGCCAAGGTCACTTTTCAGGTGGCATCAGCTAATCATAACCAATCACTCACGTATTGAAATTATACTTCGGGGGAACGACATCTCCGAAAACATTGTTTGGATAAATGAAACATTTCTTCGTATAGATAGATGTCGATCTGGCCGATTGATTCTCCGGCTTGCAGAATATTCCAAGAGCAAAAAGAAAACATTTTTTTATTCTAAGAAAAATGAATTATGATAACCATAGAATGGTAATTAGTTTACAAAACGAATGAACTAAGTGATTGCTTTGTTTTTTAACTGTACATTTTTGGGTGTTTTTAAAACACACTTGAGAAAACTCCGTCATAGTTCTATGAAAAGAAAACGATTACATAAAAAAGTAATCACTAGGGCAGCCCAATATGCCAAACTCAAGCTGGTACAAAATTTAAATAACTGGGAAGTGTTATAACAGAAGACGAAAGTGCGACACAGAGATCCGAAAACGAATAGTCATGGCGAAGGAAGCATTCCAGAAGTTGAGTAAAGTAACAGGACAATATCGCTAGAAACAAGGAAGAGAGTACTGGATTGCTATGTGATGTCAGTTCTTCAATATGGCAGTGAATGCTGGACAATAACATCAAAGATGAAGAAAAGATTTGAAGCAACTGAAATGTGGTTCTATGGAAGGATGCTGCGAATATCATGGATCGAACATGTGAGCAATGATGAGGTTTTGGAAATGATGGAAATGAAAAGGTGTGACACGATAACTAGGCGTATATTAAGGTGCTTTGTAAAATATGTATTTTATTATAATAGATTAAAATAGAAAATGGTTAAGAATAGAAAATAGTTTAAAAACATATTTAACAAAAGTGAAAAAGAAGAGGAAAAATTAAATAAATAAACGCTTTTTCTTTTATGAGGAAAATTGTGGAAGAGGCAAGGGTATCCGATTACTGTTTTAAATCCTACCACTCTTCCGGTAAATATTTGACTCAGTGATTTAATGTGATAAAGAGATAAAGTTCAGGAGGTGGGTTTTCGAATGACCAGGTCAAAGGCTGACTTTTACTGTATCTTAACCACACATTAAGAATTTTCCGGCGGAAGCTTTATTAAGATAAAAAAAAGTCGCCAATTGTTATCACCCGCTGGTCTAAAGCATTTCCGGATTTCCTGATCAATTTTAAATAAATTCAGGTAATTTTTCCGAGTCAGATCAGCAGAGTAGAGTGAGAGAGTCAGTTAAGTGAGTCAGTCAGTTGAGTGAAGTAGAACCTCCGTTCGTCTTGTTTCGGTCAGTTCGGATTTGTTGATTTCCATTAATTAGAGTTAGAGCTGTGTGTCACATTCGCCTGCCCCAACCGAAAAGGCTAACTCTAAACGAAATAAAGCATCCTTTCAACTCATCCAAGTTGTGGAACTTCGTTTCTTATAGTTTAATCTTGTACCCCCAGCTTGAGCCTCCGACATTTTCAACAAACTCCCGGCAACATCACAGTGTGGAGAACAGCCTCCGGAGAAATTGTTCGGACCGTCCACTGGGGTGTTACAAAGGAAATTAATACTGAACATCAGGAAGAGACAGCTGAAATTCCTGGGACATGCAATGAGGAAGGAGGGCTTGGAGAACCTGATACTAACAAGCTAGATAGAGGGAAAAAGAGACAGGAGAAAGCAACTGACAACATATTTGAAGAACCTAATCAGGTGGATGATGGAATGAGGGTTGCATGGTGTAACAAGAGAAGGCGTTCTAAGAGCCACCAGGGATAGAGAGACGTGGAAAGCCATGATCGCTTACGTCCTGAAAGGACAGGGCACATAGAAGAAGAAGAAGATTTACGAGTAGCATTTTATAAAACAATAGAACAATGCTAACATTCGTGTAAGTAATGTCCTTCTTTGTCAATATCACTAGTTTATTTAACAAATACAACTCTGCTGTGATACTTATTTTCTTACTTTATAATATCTATATCCCACACGAAAATACATATATCTATAACAATAAACTCTCGAAAGTAGACATGGTATTACGATTGATGGCGTGAGTGACATAAGCGACAGTCTCATCGTATTATTTATCTCCATCTTTGTCGCGTGAAGTGTCCGCCATTATTAATGTTGGCTGCACGTGATGTAAGTATCAATCTACTTGTTTCTCGATTTTATGGTCGTCTAAAAGTTTAAAGTCATTTCTTTTGCTGGAACATTTGGGGTCGAATTGGTTGAAGAAGATCTTGGCTTTCATTCAGCAAAAGTAATTCTTTTTAAACATCGATCATGCTATCATGTTAAGACTCTAATTCTCGCAGAGAATACACATAAAATGTTGCACACATACAAACACATACGTAAGCTAAATTTATTGAATGAAAAATCCATCTTATTTATTGAATTACGAGGGAGAATTTACTCGCCCCCCAAATCATTTTACTCGACCGACTCCATTTTCTGAACAGTCGCCTTACGTAAACATAGCGTGAGTCGCTGACGGAAAACAAAAGATGAAATTTTAATTAAAATTTCGAACGTGTTTGAAAAGATTTTAAAAAATAATAACAACAAAATTTAATCTTTCCTCTTAATAATAGCATAAACATTTTGATGATAAAACTTTGTTTTTATTATGCTTAAGCCATTTTAACATCATGATATGCTGTTTTTGTTTTTTTGTTTTTTTTTGCAATTGAGTGGAGGTACCTAAATTCGTAGTTTCTTTCTTCTGTTTGACTAAAACCTCCATCTCGTAGATGATAAAAAAAATAACAAATCTGATTTTCTCAACGATTTTCTATAGAAAATTACTTGTATAATTTGTTTTTCGGTGCGTGGTTGAAAGAAGTACACATAATTTCTTTTTCTTTCATTCAAATGTTCGTTTTTACTTTTTGTAAGTGGAGAGAAAATAAAGATGTTCAGTCAAGCATCTTTAATCTGGGCAACAGAGACACTTTGACTCGACGCTGGAAGCGTTAATTAAACGAATGTTTACACTGACTGGGACGATAACGGTCATTGTAAGTCATTCTAAGTAACTTGTGAATCTTCAATGACATACTTTTGGGTTGTAAAAGGAATTAAATTTTCTTTTTCTATATCTGAAAAGTTTTAGTCGACAGCGGGGCGAGTAAAGCAATAAACTTTAATCACCCAATTAAGTTTTAATCGATTGAGTCGGTCGTGCGCAAGAAATCTCAAATACTGTATATAAGTAAAAAAGCAAATGAGCCTGCACTCTTTGAATACATTACAATAATGCCCACACGAAACTTGAATAAAATGACCCTGCAAAAATATAACTGCTTAGCTAAGAGACGAACCTCTCCACATAATATATATATATATATATATATATATATATATATATATATATATATATATATATATAAATTCAAATTTTTTAAAAATCGGATGGCCATTTCAGAAGGTAAATGTGACATTCATTTTATCAGCGAGTCCAAACCTTAAATGATCTACCAAGCGCCAACATCTTCGACCAAAATAACAAAAATAATTATCAAATTTACATAAGAATTTTGGAGGGAAAATTTAAACAGCGTTATTTTACTCTAAAAAAAAACCTACTTTTCCAATCCCAATCTAACATTTCAAACTTCCCTTTCCCGAAGGTTTTGGGAAATGAAAGAAGGACTTAAAGCAATAGTGAGTTGACGATTAATAGGTTTTATCCACGCCCCTAATCTAATAACCTTTATGATAGATACAATTTATGTTTAGTTAAAAACAAATAAAATTTTAAAATATCAGAAGCAAAATTTGCTTTTAAACTTAGGAAAGTAATTTATAAACAAGTGCCGTCATGAATTTAGATTTAAAATCTAAACTTCCTAATAATTAATCAAAAATTAGAATTTCTTAAGATTGTTGTTTCATTTTTTTTATTAGCCGTATAATTAAATCATATAATAATTTCTCTTTCTTAAATATATATTCCTTCTAATTAACTTTTAATTTATTCGTCAAAATGGCCGCATGATTTATGAAAAATTGAATTTTTTATACGTAATAAATATTGCCTCTGTAAGTAAATAAATTTCATAATATTGAACTCTCTGGTTGGATCAATGTTAACATTTAATATTAATAAAATCCTTTACCTTATGCATATCATATTGTTCTGGAAAGTACCCAGTGAGCTATCTGTATGAATCTATTTCTTTAATATTTTATATTAAAAAGATCTGTTTCGATTATCCTCTCCGTTCACGGATTTGATATAATCACCCATAAATGTGTGCACACCACGAGATAAAGCAGATAGATAAAACAACAGTAATAAAACGAGTCCTCTTCCACTTTGGCAAAAGTCAAACTAACGGTCAGGTCAACACATACTTAGATAAACCACATATTAAAGTAAACTGATATCATCAAACCATAAAAAGGCCCCAACTAAAAATCACACACATATATAAAATAAACACACACACACACACACACACACACACACACACACACACACACACACACACACACACACACACACACACACAAGCACTCGCTACAATTAATGACAGCAGCAGCAGCCAGGAATGACCATTCCTTGAAAGGCACGAACTCGGACTCAAGCTCTCCTGCCATTCTGAAGATGAGATTTTGATCTTGAAATATTAATGTATAATAAATAGGTAATACCCAACAACTTCTTTACCTTCCTTTATTTTACTAAACGCATTGTGACAGCCTTCAAGACATAACTATACATCTAATATACACAATGCTTCAAGCAAATTACAAAACTTTCCTATATATATATATATATATATATATATATATATATATATATATATATATATATATAGTATTTACGCTCTCACACCCTGATTGAGCACTCTGGAAGAGTGGTAGACTTTGTAAACAGTAGCTACTCCGGCATTTACGCACCGCTCATTCGATAATGAATTGGAGCACTCTAGCTAATGGGCGTGTTTATACACGCTAAAAAGGCAGCCTCTTTCTACTGGACGCTTGTGGCCTTGGGGTAGAATCGCAGACTGACACTAATTTGGTCGGGTTTCGATCCTGGGTTAGGAAACGACCGGAGTCTAAGCCGTACTGATGAGCTGTGAAACAGATCTTTCTGCGGATGACTATAGTATATATATTTTTAAAAAAGACAAAAGGGGGATTTATCTTAACCGACGTGTTTCGTTATCCGATGGACTTAAACATGGCAAATTCAAGAATTTTAATTTTATGCAAAAGAAATAAGGTTAAATAAGGAAATAGTATGAAATCTTTATAAAAAATTAGCACACACTTTAAAACTCAAATATAATTTTAAGTAATTTCACTCTTGAATTTTTGACGAAACAAAAATCCCCTGAACCCTGCTTTTTTTTCTCTGTAACCCTGTTGCGCACGGACTTACGGATGTGCGTTGCGGTGCAGTGGATATCGACTTGGAACGACAAATCGGGGTGTTGATTTCGAATTCCAGTTGAATTCTTGAATTCACTTACGCACAAATACCCTTGGGTAAGGCATTAATCTGTCTCTTCCATCTAGTTATGGGTTAAATAATAGTTCAGATTGAGTTCCATAGCCTTGGTTGGCAACCAATCTAACACAGAAAGCAATGGCAACCTACTGCAGGATACAGCTCTGCCCAGTCAGTCATGTCTCTTTCGAGACATGATCGCCCAAGCGTGTTTCACGTATGGCACTTAACAGACTGACTTTTATTCTTTGTTTCTAACGAAATCTCTCTCAACATTCCGCTTAGCTTTTGAAATGCGACCTTGGCCATATCAGTGTGTCTTCGGATCTCAGTGTCGCACTTTCCACCCTCTGTTAAAACCCTTCCCAGGTATTTAAATTTCTGCACCTGTTTTGAGTGTTTGTTTTCTTTCGTATCTTTGTCAAATGCTATTAATATTCTGCATTTTCTCTCTGTATTTACATTTGCAGAACCAACTCCTTGAAAATATGTATTTCCCTCTCTAGTTTTCCTGCTCATTGAACTTTTAATATATTTTTAATTATTTTACTTTTTTAGGTCGCGGGGGTGTTTTGTAAAATCATATTTCTGTTGCTTCGAGACTTTCCTTCGCCCTCGAGGTGATTGTTCAGCTTTCGCTACCATAAAGGAAGACAGATATCCAAACTTATTTATAAATGGAACTTTGTGTATGTGTGTGTGTGTGTGTGTGTGTGTGTGTGTGTGTGTGTGTGTCCGTGTGTGTGTGTCCGTTACCTATAGACTCCGAAACGGCTAAACCGATTTTCTTAAAAATTTACACAGTTGTACTATAAGCGTCTGCGAGTGTTCTTAGCTAGGTTTTGTGTCGAGGTACCCCCGATAAATATCGAGAATCGATAATCGAAAAAATCAGGTTATAGAAGGAGTGGTCCGATTTTAATCAAATTTGATACACTCATAGACAAAGACATAAGAAACTATATTCAGAAGTTTCAAGGTTGCAGTTCTTACAATAGTGCATAAAATTGATGATATATATATATATATATATATATAAGTCAAGATGGTTGTGTGTGTATCTGTTTATCTGCCTGTATGTCTGTATTTTTTCAGCCCTTTTATTTTAGCTTTTGCTTTTGGTTTGGCTCTAAGTAGGTATAATTGTAGTTCTTAGTCTCAGCCATGATACCATTTACTCAGAGGACTTATTTAAAAATTCAAAATTCAGTTTACGACGAAAAAACTTATTTGATATCGATACCAGGAAATCAAAATTTAACTTACATCCATTCATTTTTCTTTCAGTTTACGGTTTCGCTTTAACTAGAAACAACTATTGCTTTTTAGTCTTTCGTGCCAACGTCCAAAGAGTCTGAGCTCCAGGACCATGGATTAGCTTTAAAGCTTTCATTACACCCGAGCAACGCCGGGCTATACTGCTAGTTACATAAAAGTCCAGTTCACGTTTTTCCGTTTCTAATGAAATCTTCTTGTTTCTCAATATTCTACTCAGCTTTTGGTATATATCCCTTAACTATTAGGTTGTCCCAAATGTTCGTAAACACTTGCGAAAAGTGTCTATCTGGTCTAGCACAATCGAGCCAAGCGATGGGTTCAGAAAGGGCAAGAGACACCGTCGGTTTCAAAACAAGATCGATACTGCAAGAAAGTCATGTTGTGCGTTTGGTGGAACTTTGAAGGAATCGTGCATTTTGAGTTGGTTCCGAATGGTCGTGTCATCACTGCCGAACTTTACTGTCAGCAACTTGAGCGGGTCTACGAAAAGTTGAAGCAAAAGTACCCGGCTCTGATCAACCGAAAGAGTACTTTGATGCAGCAGGACAATGCCAAGTTACACACCACCAGGAAGACCAAAGACAAGTTTGAAGAGCTGGACAGCGTTGAGGTTCTGCCACATCCAAACTACAGTCCTGACTGTGCTCCATCAGATTACGGCCTTTTCCGCTGAATGCAACACTTTCTGAAGGGCCGCCGATTCGACTCGTTTGATGAAGTCGAGGAAGCGTGTCAAGAATTCTTTGATTCGAAGCCGGCTGAATGATACTTTGACCAGGTCCGAAAGCTTGCAGATCGATGGCAGAAAGTCTTGGAAAATGATAGTCTTTATTTTGAGCAATAATTTTTGTTGTTTTTGCAAGTAAAATTTCTGGTACCCTTAGATTACTTGGCGAGTAAAAGTTCAATTTTTTGTTCAATTTTTCGTAAGTGTTTACGAACTTTTGGGACAACCTAATATTAAAATTCATTAAAATCTTTAACTCAGTTATCTTATTGTTCTTAGACTAAAATTCATATCTAATTTTTCATAGTCCAATATTATTATCATATTATTTTTAGACCAAAATTCTTATCTTTTCCTTCTTAGACTAAATTCGCTAGTCAATCTTTGTCACGGCACTCCCCGCAATCACATGACTAAAACATAGCGCTTAAAATGGTGTGATAAATGAATAAAGATGCCATTAGTTTGAATAATGCGTGGAACAATGAAAATATTACACCTCCTAACCCCAGACAATGGAAGTACTGTATGGATGGTAATTCTCATTTCTGATCTTTTGTGACATCTATACCAATGAAAATCTTTCCCTCCACACCGTCGTATTTTCTGCCACATATCTCTACCATCCCCTAACGGACGCACCCTCATTACGGAAGTAAGAGTTAGTCTGAGATAGTCTGCGACAGCCGAACGAGATGTGTATTGAGCGCAAAATTATCTCAATATGAATTCTGTGATCTTTGAGTAACGCTTAACTTTGCTGATCTTTTCAGTGCTTCGAATTTTGTTCAATTCTTTCATGATTAGGCGAATTGTTTTTGGAAATTTTTTCTTAGTTCTTTTTGAACCGATCTTTTCTTCCCACCCTTTCTTACTGTCAGTTCGGATACATCAAATTAGTTACAAAACATGAATAGATTACACATTAACTGCTATATAGCGGTCATGTGTCCAAACACAATTTTTTCAGTCTAAAAAAAAAAAAAAAAAAAAAAATTTTTGTAGTAATCTTGTTTGCTAAGTGACACCACATACCTTGCTTACTAAGTGCCTCCTTATATCTTGGTTGCTAAGACCCTCTACATATTTTGCTTATTAAGACCCTCCTCATAATTTGGTCGCTAAGTCACTCTGCATATTTTGCTTACTAAGTCCTTTCTCATATTTTGTCTGCTAAGTCTCTCCATATAACTTGCTTACTAAGTTCCTCCTCATAATTTGGTTGCTAAGTCTCTCCTTATATCATGTTTGCTAAGTCCCTTTTCATATTTTGGCTGCTAAGCCCCTCCTCATATTTTAGCTGATAGGTCTCTCCACGTAACTAAGTCCCTCCGCATATTATGGCTGATAAGTCCCTCCTCATATTTTGGCTACTAAGTCGCTCGGCATATCTTGCTTACTAAGCTCCTTCTTATAATTTAGTTGCTAAGTCTCTCCTTATATCTTGGTTGCTAAGTCACTCTTCATATTTTGGCTGCAAAGTCCCTCCACATATTTTGCTTACTAAGTCTCTCTTCATGTTTTAGCTGCTAAGTCTCTCCACATATTTTGCTTACTCAGTGTCTCCTCATATTTTGGTTGCTAAGTCCATCCTTATGTCTTGGTTGCTTAGCCTCTCCACATATCTTGGTTGTTAACTTCAGACTTGAAAACCATGCGTACGTCTATGCTGTGTCATCATCGCTTTAGATATACGTTTCAGCTCCGTCTGCAAATTTAGCTGGTTGAAACTAACACTAGTTAATGCTGCATTCGTGAAAGCCTCGGTACCATTATAGAAGCCCCAGGAGCAATTAAGTGGGTATTATTCCAATATGCAACGTTATAATTATATATATCAGGTCGGTGCAAAATATTTTGCCTGTTTGTAAAAGGGGCATTTTAAATCACTGTAATTTATTTTATGCATATTGTTGTTACTTAAACATATCACCAGGATTAATTTACAACTTTTTCTTTCAGTTTATTAAAGCATCATTCATATTTTTTTATCAATATTGGAAACTTTGATTTTAAAACTTAGTGATTTATTTTTATTCTCTGAAAATTCTATTGCCATAGTAACTGAATATATACTTGCAAGCATTATCAAACATTTAACCATCATGTAGAATTAAGCATTATCAAACATTTAACCATCATGTAGAATTAAGCATTATCAAACATTTAACCATCATGCAGAATGAACTCATACAGTTTAGATGTTAAATTTGGTTTGATAATTTGTGCCTTATATCAGGTCGGTGCAAAAGTTTTTGCCGTTTTGTAAAAGGTGCATTTTAAATCATTGTAATTTATTTTATTAATGTTGTTATTACTTAAACATATCACCAGGATTAATTTATGACTTTTTCTTTCAGATTATTAAAGCATTATTCATATTTTTCTGCTATATTCTTACCCATGTTCTTTTCATCTAAAGAACATATTTGGTACGCTCTACTCTATGAGTTTCACGGCACCTTCAGACACCATTTTTGGATAGGCTTATCAGAGGTGATGAAAAGTGGATTCTCTAGCATAACGTTAAACGTCGGCGATCGTGGGTAAATCGAAGAGAAAGACCAGTTCAGCAACCAAGAACAGAACTCTATCCCAAAAAGATCATGTTGAGTGTATGATGGGGTATTGAAGGGACCATCCATTACGAACTTTTAGACAACAGTCAAACCATTACTGCTAGTCTCTATTGTGACCAACTTCGTCGTTTGAAAACTGCTTTGACCCGAAAACGACCTTCTTTAGTCAACGGGAAGAGAGTCATCTTCAATCATAATAATGCTCGTCCTCACACAGTACCACTGACCAAAGATCTTCTAGGAGAATTTGGTTGGAAAATCTTGCCCCATCCTGCATATTCTTCTGACCTAGCTCCCTCGGATAATCACTTATTTCGAGGATTGCAAAACCATTTAGATGACCTTAGGTTAACATCACGAGAGGATATTGAACACATCAAAACCTAAATAAATTTACAAGCGAGGCATTTATAAGCTCGTTGACAGATGGAATTATAGTTATAGAGAGCAAGTGACGTTATTGTTATGAATAAAGATTTTAAAAAACAGTTTTTCACTTTCAAGATGAAATTTTAAATTGGCAAAAATTTTTGCACCGACCTAATATATCGATCTGCAAAATTCTATTTGTTAAACAGACTGGCCAAATCAACCAGTTTTGGATACTTAGTAATTAATTTGAGTAGCTACACAAAAATAGAAAGGGGCGTGAGACAAGGAGGTGTTTTCTCCCCAGATTTATTCAACATATCCAGCGACGCTATCTAAGGAAACTAGAGACCCTACCAGGATTTATTTTCACATCAAAACCTAAAGAATTTTACACGCAAGGCATTTATAAGCTCGTTAACAGATGGAATCAAGTTATAGAGAGCAAAGTTCGTTATTGTTACGAATAAAAATATTCAAAAACACAGTGTTTTTTTCAAGATGTAATTTTAAATGGGCAAAAATTTTCGCACTGACCTAATAAATGAATATTTTATAATAACTCATTTTTCTATAATTATGAAATTACTTTAAACGTTAACTTTAGCGAATGCACTTGTAACATGAGAGTTCCCTTTTTAATGTTTAAATTACGTCTATATTTACGGCTTGTTAAATGGAGAGTCTTAAAGAAAAAATGTGCGATCTAGCAGTGTTTATAACTGCTTATCCTTCATAAGTTAAATCTGCTGAATGTATGGCGGGCTTTAGACCACTCAGCCGCGATAACTTCCACGGCCAAGCAAGGGTTATCTATCCTTTTACTAATGCACATCTCTTGTTGGGATCAATAAAAACTCATATTTGGGAACCTTCTTTCATATCCATAATATAAGAAATGAATGCAATTTTGATTTTCTCATTATTTTAGTGGATACTAATGTTTGAAAATTTAAATCAACCGGCCTGGTAATAATCAAGTTTTAAATCAAATTTAGTTCTATGTCTGATAGGTTTTGTAATTCATCAGTTGTTTGTTATCGCGAACGTCCGGACCCTGATGAATAGAGCGAGATGCAGAACCAAAGATTTTCTAAGGTGGTTAAAGGAGAGCAGTTTTGTTTTAGAAGCATTCAAATTTACAAACCATTTTCTGAAATTGTCGCGAGCAAACCCAGGAGAAACTGTGTGCGGACGTTCGTTCTCCTCCGAAGGAAGCCGACTCGGTCGAAAACAAGGGCGAGAGATCGATCGAATGGACAAGCGTACGTACGAACGAACGACGACACCTTGCCTGCGCGCACAAAACACGACGGACGACGAAGGCGGCGGAGGCGGCGACGGCGACGACGAAGCGACAAAGACGGCGGTGCGCTGCGGCGTGTGGGCAGTGGGAACGAGACGAATGACGAACGGTCAGCGAAAGTTAACAGCAACTGCGAGGTCAGGTAAGAGAAGAATAAAAAAAAACAAAGAAAAAGAGAAAGAAAGAAACGACGCGCACAGCAGTGAAAGCATGAAGCGTACCACCGTTTTGCGTCAACTTACCGACCTCGAGACGCCAGCCGACACATACGGTCATGGTCCCAGTTAACCACTAAATCGGTCAGTTAAGTGCCATACGTGTTACACGCTTTGAGCGATCATGTCTCGAAAGAGACATGACTGACTGGGTAGAAAATTATCCCGCAGTAGGTTGCCATTACTTTTTGCGTTAGACTGGTTGCCAGCCAAAGCTATAGAACCCAATCTGTTCTATTAATTAACCCATAGCTGTAGGGAAGAGACGGATTAATACCTTTCCCAAGGGTGTTTGTGCGTAAGTGAATGCAAGGAATTCAACCAGAATTCGAACTCGGCACTCCGATTTGTCGTGCCTAGTCGATATCCATTGCACCTTAGGCACATCCTTTTTGTTCGTTCCAAGGGATGTCACGAACAAAATCACGGAACGATTTTCAATCCGTACGTTGATAACAGAAATATATCCTGTTGGCTGATGGGGGAGCGGAAGAGATGTTTAAAGACATCAATGTGTGATCAGGGTTGCCAAGAGTGCAGAGCTACATAGCATATTAGTCAGGGTATAACAATAGGGAGATGGTTAATGTTTATTAATTCGGCCTTGTGTCAGACATAACCGAACTCCCTAGAGCTTAGAGGATTTATGCAGAATTACCAGCATCAGAATTATCAGAAGGTCGGTTGTCGGCAGAATGGAATGTGTGGAAGTAAGTGTGGATGTGTGGAAGTAAGTGTGGAAGTGTGGAAGTAAGTGTGGAAGTGTGGAAGTGTGGAAGTAAGTGTGGAAGTGTGGAAGTAAGTGTGGAAGTGTGGAAGTAAGTGTGGAAGTAAGTGTGGAAGTGTGGAAGTAAGTGTGGAAGTGTGGAAGTAAGTGTGGAAGTGTGGAAGTAAGTGTGGAAGTGTGGAAGTAAGTGTGGAAGTAAGTGTGGAAGTGTGGAAGTAAGTGTGGAAGTGTGGAAGTGTGGAAGTAAGTGTGGAAGTGTGGAAGTAAGTGTGGAAGTGTGGAAGTAAGTGTGGAAGTAAGTGTGGAAGTGTGGAAGTAAGTGTGGAAGTGTGGAAGTAAGTGTGGAAGTGTGGAAGTAAGTGTGGAAGTAAGTGTGGAAGTGTGGAAGTAAGTGTGGAAGTGTGGAAGTAAGTGTGGAAGTGTGGAAGTAAGTGTGGAAGTAAGTGTGGAAGTGTGGAAGTAAGTGTGGAAGTGTGGAAGTAAGTGTGGAAGTGTGGAAGTAAGTGTGGAAGTAAGTGTGGATGTGTGGAAGTAAGTGTGGAAGTGTGGAAGTAAGTGTGGAAGTGTGGAAGTGTGGAAGTAAGTGTGGAAGTGTGGAAGTAAGTGTGGAAGTGTGGAAGTAAGTGTGGAAGTAAGTGTGGAAGTGTGGAAGTAAGTGTGGAAGTGTGGAAGTAAGTGTGGAAGTGTGGAAGTAAGTGTGGAAGTGTGGAAGTAAGTGTGGAAGTAAGTGTGGAAGTGTGGAAGTAAGTGTGGAAGTGTGGAAGTAAGTGTGGAAGTGTGGAAGTAAGTG
>JBBBDQ010001636.1:437500-465000 GCA_037127315.1 Ascarosepion bandense
TTGTTATGGTGAAACACAATTATTCCTCAGATAATAAACTCTCTCTCCTATATTAATAAGAGTTCACAGGAAGTTAACTCGAAAAGTTCTTGGGAAGTTCATAGGAGTTCTTAGAAGTTCTAGAAAGTTCTTTATAGTTCTATTGGAGTTCAGTAGAACTACTAGGCAGTTGATATTAGTCGGCAGTTAGTTGAATACTAAGGAATCAGTTTTCAGTGGAAGATTACCAAGTTCCTAACATTTTTGGCGCGTTAAGTCGATTAGCAACCAACATAGCACGATTATAACCTTCAGTCCGAAAACTACTCCGCAACAATATATAATTGTTTAATACTTAGTTTTTGGTCATAATAGGGTTAGACTAGAAACTTAAATAGCATCGTAGAAAACAAAACCACTAACAAAGAATGTAACTGCAGGGACAAAAATAAATGTCCACTTCAAGGTCTCTGCAACACAAAAGAAATAATTTACAAGGCAGGGGTACATGACCCAGATGGCGTTAAGTCGATTAGCAACCGACATAGCACGATTATAACCTTCAGTGTGAAAACTACTTCACAATAATTGTATATCTTTGGCGAAAGAAATGACAACCTGCGGGAAAAATAGTCAGTCATGATTTGGAAGAGACATAATAACCCAAGTGTGTATCACGTATGGCACTTAAGTGAGTAACAATTAAGTATTTGTACCTGTGAACTAAACTCTGCCTCTCTCTGTCTCTCTGTCTCTCTCTCTCACACACACACATACACACACACGCACACGCACTCGTGGGTTTGCATAAACCCATGTTCATGCAGTTAAGTGGCATACGTTGGGCGATCATGTTTCGATAGAGACATGACTAACTGGGCAGAAAATGTTCCCTCAGTATGTTGCCATCACATTCTGCGTTAGACAGATAGCCAACCAAGGCTATAGAGCCCCATCTGTCTTGCTATTTATCCCGTGACTGAAATAAAAAAAAGGATACACTGATAGTGAACAGTTAGTATAATCACTCTATAGAATTGACCACCTTTCCACCAAGGATGCACAGAGTTTAACAAGCGAGAGCTTAGATTAAGAATGAATACTCTAGGTATTTACCGCCTCTTCACCAAGGTGAATGCGACACAAGATAAATTACAGTAAGGATTCTGAGCTCTTAACCTCAGCCAAAATTATCCCGCACCCTTAGCTTGGTCGAGCTCTTGTTTTACACCCCAACCAAGGTTACTCTTCAGCGGAGCCTCATTTATGTCCCTCTTTACTTGTAAGTAGAGAGAGAGACACACAGAGAGAGAGAGAGACAGAGAGAGAGAGAGACAGAGAGAGAGAGAGAGACAGAGAGAGAGAGAGAGAGAGACAGACAGAGAGAGAGAGAGACAGAGAGACAGAGAGAGAGAGAGAGAGACAGAGAGAGAGAGAGAGAGAGAGAGAGAGAGACAGAGAGAGAGTCTGGTTCAGGTGTGCTCTCTCTAGGGATTTACCACTTGCCCAACAAGGCGGACGTGACACAAGGTCAATTACATTGAGATTTCGAGCCCTTAACCTCAGCCAAAAATATCCTGTAGACCCTGCTTAAGGCTGGATTGAGACCTTGTCTATTCACTCCAGATGAGACTCCACACTTCGATGGAGACTCGTCTTTGTCAACTCTCTGCTCGTAAGCAGAGAGTTGACAAAGAAAGAGCTTGGATCACGTGTGATCGCTCTACTCTTCTCTCAAATAGAGTCATGAACATGCCATTATTAGAAATAGGTAGGAATACAAGAAAAAATCAAGAACTTTTTCTTGTCTGTCATATTTAACGAAACATCTTTGAAAGAAAGGTTGGGACACGAATATACATATTATATATAATTGCAAATCACCTAAAGACACTACTCATGGTAGAAACCTAGGTCGTGTAATAACTCGTTTACAAATGGAAAATATTTAAAATTTCTACAATATAACTGTATTGAACACTTTTCAATACGAATGTGCATTGGTCTAATTTTATTATGACCAAAAACTAAGTAATTAAACAATCAATATATATATATATATATATATATATATATATATATATGGAGAGAGACAGAGAGAGAGGCAGAGGGAGAGAGAGAAGGGCAGAAATATAGACAGAAAAAGAAGGAGAAAGAAAAGAGAAGTTGAAATGAGCTGCATTTTTTCAGTACTTTTATGGCGTACAGCTGTCGTTATAAATCTCTAGCCAGTAACAATATAGAGTGTTTCACATACAGTCGCCATGACTCCTGCAACCACACCCTTCGAGTCAGTTTCGTTAAGGATGGGAATTCCACTTATCAAAACAAATGGCTTTCGATGTTTAAATTTTTAAAACATAAAAAACTTTAGAGAAGCAATATAATTTTTCCCTCAAACATTTGTGATATTTCTTCTACACGAACAATTATATATATATATATATATATATATATATATATATATATATATATATATATATATATATATGCTTTTGCACTAATGGTCTACACTATAAACTATTTCCATATTGGAAGATCTTAATAGCCTTTTAAATGTTTTTCTCTCCGTTGTGTAAATAATGGAAACTAAAAATTCTGAGTGCTCTTAAATAAAATCCGAAAATTATTTCCAGTATAGAAATTCATGAGATCAAAAATATATATTCAAATTTTAAAAGTTCAAAATTTCAGCATTTTTCGTCTTTCTTGTCAGTACATAAATATAACCAACCCTCGCGTTTTTATATCTCCTCTTCCCGTCATACCAATATATAATATCCATCGACAAAAGCATTATATTAGTCTGATGAAGTCCTTCTGGAGGATGAAACGTGTTGCGCAGAAATTTTTTTCCACTTTGTCATTCATTTGGCTCAAATTTTTCTGATGTATAAAATTATATATCATATTCTCTCATTTTATTTTTTCGCCATCTACAACCTGACATTAAAAAAAAAATTGCTGATATCTCAAACTGTGAAACCACCAGGTTTTGATTTATCTGACGAGTTTGTTTTTTTTTGGGTGTCCCAACTACAATAATTTTAGCGCGCTATTAGGTTGGCATATAGGTCCTACCCTTTTACCGTTGAAATAGTAAATTGTACCAACCACGTCTACTGTAACACAAATTCTGCACGTGAAAAAAAAATCCCTACTTTAATATGACGAAGCGAAAGAAATTATTACTAGTGGTATTGTTGAATTTGCACTTTATTGTAAATCGCGATATGAGTCGAAAGTTGACAGAAGATTTGTTGCACACACTTGTAAAACTTGAAAAACATAAAAACTAGCTGAAAATTGAAGAGAATAGAAAGGAAACATATATTTTCGCATTGTTTATTCAAAAGTCCATCAGAAGCTTTAGGCCGGTAGAAGTGAAAAATAGAGATACTCAAAACAAGATTGTCAGCACTTTTGATGAGGTCAGATTCTTAGTTCTCAAATTTGCTGGGAAAGGATTTGAAAATTTGAAAACATAAATGATGTAATCAAGAAGAAGATAAAGAGAAATTACGTCAAAGGAGGTGTTGTTGCCTCATTAGTTGAACCAAACGCCCCACCTCGAAATGTGACTGTTGAATTAAAGCTCATTGGTCAAAGATTTGATTTGCATAAGATACCCCGGGTCTCTCAGCACCGTCCAAGAGAATTTGGGACAAGTATAAAAATCGAGACCCCAATGAGTCAAGTCAGTTGGAGCTGCCGAGCGAAAGAAACAAAAAAAATTATTGCCACTGTCGCCAAAACACCCCACTTCTGCCATTTTCGTAAAGCTTTGGTGAAGAGCCCGGAAAAGACTTTTTAAAAATTTGGAGAATCGAAATCTCTGATTATTCTAAACGAAAACTCTCGCTCCGTCGTGAAAATTTAATTCGATGACTGTTATATTCTGTTTCTGTTTGCTAATTATTTTTAAATATATATATATATATATATATATATATATATATATATATATATATATATATAAAGACTCTTTCCGCAAGTTATTCAAGCATTATCGAAATATTTTTTTTTTGTCTTTGTGCCGTATTCTTTTTTTTTTGTTAACCAAATGTACGCGCGTGTGCGACCTGGTTCAACGTGGTAAAAATACAGGTAGCAAGATTTCGGCGTGCCTTCCTTGGATTAGAATTCACAGCGTGGGCAAGGGGAGCGCCGTTATAATAGACGTCTTGAAGACCATCTACTGTGTCGAGGCCATCATCACGACTAGCGACCCGAGGGTGGCGTCACACTACACCAACAGTTTTTTTCTCGCACTCCTCGTCCATGGACCTCCCTCTTGCTTACTTGCTTTCCTAACAGCTAGAATCTCCAAAGAATTAAATGCAACGTCAACTGCCATCTTCTATTTTCTTGAATACCCTTCATCTTTTATCCTTTTTTCATTACCCGCTGTACTCAGTTTTTTTCTCACTGTAACAAACTGCGCCCAAGTGGCCTTGCTTTGGGTGAAATGATTTTTTTTAATTGCCTGTGTCGTGGACCCGGTTAGGTCCAGTAAGAATAACGCAAAAAACAACCAAATAGGAAAATACGAATTTTTATTAAACAAGGAAAGAATACAATACTTGGAACTTGGTTAGTAGGAACGATAATACGAGTTAGTGTGGAATACTATGATTCGACCATAGGCCTTATGCCTGGGATACGTAATGGTCGTTAAGGTAGCAGTGTTCGTAGAACGACTCTCGGCTGATTTCGGGCTGCTCTGAGGGCGCTCTCGTCAGGCTACTCCCTCTCACCTCATGTGAGGGGAGGTATATGTAAGGGTTGGAAGAGTCCATTCAGCTTGTTGGTGGTGTTGCCATGACAGTCTGGCCCATCGAAGATTGTGTTGCATTCATATAAAAAATTTCCCTTATAAATAGCAGTAGATAAACAAATCCTAACACTTTTCTGGGATTTATATTCTTTGAATATGAGCTTAAGCCCCAGGTAACTTCTACCCAGACGGTACCTCCATCGGGAGGGGTCTGGTTTTTTTTTCCCAGTGTCTGATGTGTCTCCAAAGGTGAAGTGCAGAAAGGGCTTGGGAATTTTGAGCGTTATGGCCGTTAAAACCACTTTAAAACTTGACCTTGTGTTACATCCGGTCGCGATGTAGGAGCCCTGGTAAATACCACAAAACCTAACGTTGAAGACTAAATTACTAGAGAAATAGTAGTTAATACGTTTAATTAATTATAGTTTGCAATTCGTTGTATGTCATTTGGCAGTGGAAAAAACAGTTCAAAAGTTTCATTTAAGACTTTAATTGCTCATTTATTTGATTTTTCTTATGGGCGCTTTTTAAAACTAAGCAAAGTATTATGAACAGTAAACAATCAGAAACAAAAAAAAAGAGTAATGAATTGTTAGGTGATATCTGTCCCATATGGTCGTGAATGAGAAAGAGATTTGAAGCAGCAAGAATGTGATACTACAGCAGGATACTGAGAATATGTGAGCAATGAGGAAGTTTTAGATGAAATGAAAACAATACATGAAATCTAAACTTATTTATAAATGGAACTTTGTCTGTGTGTGTGTGTGTGTGTGTGTGTGTGTGTGCATCCGTTACCTATACACTACAAAACGGCTGAACCGATTTTCTTGAAAATCTACACAGTTGTACAATAAGCGTCTGCGAGTGTTCTTAGCTAGGTTTTGTGTTGAGGTACCCACAATAAATATCGATAATCGAAAAAATCGGGTTATAGAAGGAGTGGTCCGATTTTAATCAAATTTGATACACTCATAGACAAAGACATAAGAAACGATATTCAGAAGTTTCAAGGTTGCCGTTGTTACAATAGTGCAGAAAATCGATAATATATATACATATATAAAAGGCAAGATGTTTGTGTGTGTGTCTGTTTATCTACCTGGATGTCTGTATTTTTTTCAGCCTTTTATTTTAGTTTTTGCTTCGGGTTTGGCCCTAAGTAGGTATAATTGTAGTTCTTAGTCTCAGCCATGATACCATTTACTCAGAGGACTTATTTAACCTTCAAAATTCAGTTTATGACGAAAAAAACTTATTTGATATCGATACCAGGAAATCCAAATTTGACTTACATCCATTCATTTTTCTTTCAGTCTACGGTTTCGCTTTAACTGGAAACAACTATTGCTTTTTAGTCTTTCGTACCAACGTCCAAAGAGTCTGAGCTCCAGACCATGGATTAGTTTTAAAGCTAAATTTAAATTAGTTTTACACCCGGGAAACGCCGGGCTATACTGCTAGTTAAAACAATAAATGATCTCCCAGATGTGATCAAATCCCAAGTAGGCATCTACGCAGATGACATCACCATTTACCCCCGCATCAGTAAAAAATCTGGCGAGGAGGACAAACATAACCTCGCTGCTGATCTTGAGAAAGACCGCCACTCAGTGGTGGTCTCGGGTAAAAAGTGGCGTGTAAATTTCAATCCTTCTAAAACGAAATTGCTATCTGTCAAACATCAGAGGAAACCTCTCTTGTCCACCATAAGCATGGACCAAGCGAGTCTCCCTGAAAGCAATATACTGCGCCTCCTCATCCTTACCCTATCTTCCGACCTCAAGTGAATCATTACATTGAGTCAATAGTTATATCCACTGCTAGGAAGGTTGGGTTACTGTGTCGGGCCAGGAAGTTTTTTTCTGCCTGAATCCATCTTGCACATATACAATTCAACCATCTGAGTGTGCATAGAATACTGCTGTCGTATCTGGTCAGGCGCCCCTGCTGTTTATCTCAGTGTTCTCGACAGGCTCTAAAGGAGAATCTGTAATGTAATAGGTCTGGCGTCTCAACCTCAGCCACTTTCCCCCCGACGGGATGTGGCTTCCCTCTGTCTCTTCTACAAATATTTTCATGGCTTCTGCTCCGACGAACTTAAATCACTGGTGCCCCCACCACAAAAATTTACTTGTGCAACCAGACTGGCAAAAAGGTCCCACCCATTCACAATTAGGTCAACCAAATGCGAATCACATTTTTACACTTGCAGCTTCTTTTTTCACACTTCCCGCCTGTGGAATTCCTTTCCGTTTACTTGCTTTCCCGACAGCTACAATCTCCAAGAATTTAAATGTAATGTCAATTCGTATTTCTTACCCACTTGACTTTAGTCCTTTCTACATTAACCTGTATATCTTGTTCTTCTCCTTTCTCATCACAATTGTCTTCACACCTGTGTTTCCATCTTTCTCTTGTCCGTTCATCTTATTTGAAATTTCAATCGTTATTGTTACTTCTTTACAGTTCAATTATATCTGCTAATTGTATTTGTCATTTTAAGTGTTATTTTATTTCTCCTCAGTTCAATGATGTCTGTCAATCTTGTATTTTCAACCGTTATTTTAACTTTTCCAAGCTCTGGATTTGACTTTATTAATAAAAGCATCGTTACGATTTGCGCGTCAAATGATTGTCTATTTATTTTTAAACGTCATCATTTAATAACGGCATGAGTGTGTGCGGTTTTGAAAGCCTTTTGCAAACGTAGATCTTGCAAGATTCTGGAGTTTTCGTTCTGGGAGCCATTTTTATATAACATTCTGTTATCAATTAGTAGCACGTGTGCATATCCTAATTGCAGGTGTGCCGAACATGTTTTTATATGTCGATGGCATCTACTGGCATTATTTGAGGTGTGATTCACCACCTGGCATCAGCTCCCTAATACACATAGCACCTATGATGGTATGGTACAAGGTTCATCATCATCATCATCATCATCATCATCATTTATCCATCACACGCAGATGGTGCAAAGAGCAGCAACTTTTTTGTTGCTGTTTCTGTAACAAACTGTTTTTACGAGGCAGGGTTGTTAGCCCTGCACCCAACCCTCCAAACCTGGAGGACTGGTGGAACATTCTTGGTCCTTACGTTTACAGCACCTGGTATTTCCAAACGGTCACCCATTTAAATACTGACCAGGCTCGATGTTGCTTAACTTTGGTGATCGGACGGGAACCGGTGTATTCAACACGATATAGCCGTATGGTAAAAGGTTGCAGCTGTGAAACTTGAACATTAAAGAAATTACACATATTCGGGTGTCATATGAAATGGCATATTTCTTGGTTGGTTGTTGACACGGTCGTCTAACGAAGTAACCTCCTCCCCCTTCTTCTTCTTCTTCTTCTTCTTCTTCTTCTTCTTCTTCTTCTTCTATGTGCCTTGTCTTTTCAAGACGTAGACGATCGTGGCCTTCCTGGTCGTTCTTAGCACGCTTTCTCCTGTAACGTCTCTCAGCCCCCGTTCCGTCATCCACCTACTCAGGCTCTTCAAATATGTTATTCGCTGCTTTCCTGTGGCTCTCCTTCCCTCTGTCTGGCCTGTTAGTATCAGGTTCTCCAAGCCCTCCTTCCTCAGTGCATGCCCCAGGAACTTTAGCTGTATATTCCTGATGCTCAGTATTAATTTCCTTTTCGTTTCCATCCTTTCCAGAACCTCATCATTGCTCACATGCTCACTATATATATATATATATATATATATATATATATATATATATGATGTTATGTTTGTGTGTGTGGGTTGAATATATGGATCGAACCCCGACAAGATGAATAAAATAAGTAAAGAACAAGTAGGAAAAATGTCTTTAATCTAACATGTTTCACTTTAACAAGCTTCTTCAGGCATTTATTAAAGACGTCTTATTCTGAAGAAGCTTATTAAAGTGAAACATGTTAGATTAAAAGAACTTTTTTCTACTTGTTCTTTACTTATTCCTTTCATATATATATATATATATATATATATATATATATATATATATATATGATCAATCGAAATCCGACAAAATCAATAGATAATTAAAGAATAGGTAGGAAAAATGTGTTCTGACATGATTCACTTTAACTTCAGAAATTTTTAAAGAAAAATGATTTAAACTTGTTTTTTTAAATTCACATCGTATGTTGATCGTGGTATGGTTTCATTGGTCAGATACGTATCACTTGTAATAACGCAATGAATGAATATTAAATATTCAAAGATTTTGACTTCTCGCATGTTAAATTAAACAAGAATATAAACTTTCAAAACATATTAATCACATTACCATCAACTATAGACATTACTCGTGCATTTTTTCAAAAATATGTAATTCATGAATCCAAAATACACACACAGATATATATATATATATAAATCATATGGCATAACCCTTTTTTAATCAGTTAGTTAACTTTAAACTGTGATATACATTTCTTAAACTAATAGAGAAGTATGTTCCCAAAAATAACCCTCTAAACAAAATATTCAATAGAAATACAATAAAACTAAGCTATATCTGCTCCAACAATATAGAAAAAATAATTAAATTGCATAACGGTAAAATAGTAAAAGCACACAACAAAAATAACTCCAACACTAATACCAGTCTGCCCCATAATAACAAACTTTGCATCTGTAGAAACCCAAACCAATGCCCCATTCCTAATAAATGTTTAACAAAATCCCTAATATATATGTGAAACTCAGTGAACGTATTTAAAAGGCACTTTTACAATCACTTCTCATCCTTCAACAACAAAGAAAAAACAAAACATGACGTCTCTTTCCAAACACTTTTAGAAGTTAAAAAACGAAAATAAAACAAAGTTAAATGGAAAATCCTCAAACAAGCAAGAACAGCTAAATAAATATAGGAACCATGTTTCTGTTGTCCTTCAAGAAAAAATTGAAATCATTAAATACATAAATAGCGACAAGCTTTTAAACCAGAGGCCACAGTAAACTGCAAACACATTAAAGAACTAACCCTACAATCATGCTGAACACTACTGTACAAGCCAAAACTAGGACCCCCCCGCCACAGAGACGATAAACCTTTATAGTACTAACAACCCTCTTATATCAAATTTTACCTATTACACACAACGAACTATAATCAAATCTAATTTAAAGTTTTATAGAAAAAAGTAATTTTCTAAACTCAAAATTAAGGTTAAATATACAAAATTAGATTAATTATAAAACTGTGCTTAAATACAAAAATATTCTATAGTTGTACAAATAAACATTACAGACAAGTCCAATCCCATCCTTTCCCACCCTTTACACCTCCTTATTCTTCCCCTCTAATGAAACCAAAGAATAAAGGCTAGCCAGGCAGTCATAAAACACACTTTCATAAATCAACTATATCCCCTACCTACTCCACTTTCTTCAAAATACTCAATTACAAGACTTATTCCCTTATCGCTAACCCCCGCCAACATCTCACACAATTCCCAAATATAAGAAAAGAGGTCTTCCATTCCTTTCCACACCACCTGATGAGACATTAGTAGTCCAACGTCGAAACAAAATGTACAATTTGTAGTGGATATATATATATATATATATATATATATATATATATATATATATATATATATATATAAATTTGTACATGTTCCAAAATATAATTTATAATATATATATATATATATATATATATATATATATACGAGGTCTGTCTTAAAAGTAACACCGTGAATGTCACAAACAATTTATTTCAATTACAAACAACGAATCAAATTGGTTTTCCCTTCAAAGTAACGCCTCTCGAATGTACTTTTCCATCCTTCTCTGCAAAGATTTTATGCACTGTTGAGAAAATTCTTTTTCGTTGACCTTCAGCTACGTCGTTAATGTCCTCTCGCTGGCCTCTACGTCTTCAAAATGGATTACCTTTACGATCCTCCCGTGTTTGGGTGGGAGGAAGAAGAAGTCACATGGAGCAAGTTCAGGTTAATATGAATTTCTTCCAGTACGGCGATATTATTCTCGACCAGAAAGTGCCGAATGCTCGGGGCGTTGTGAGCAACTTCACCGTCGCGATGAAACAATTATTTGCCCTGCCACAACTTGTGTGTCTTCTCGCGCACTGAACTAAGCCAAGATCACAGTTATATACATTCAAGATATCATGCGATATGATAATACAACCAGCTTATCCCTCTTTCGTCGATAGATTACGCAGCACATTCACTCCCGTTACTTTACAGGCAGGTTTCGAATATCACTTAAAAGGTCATTTTTAGCTGATATCCATATTTGAGTATTTGAGTAGATACTCCGTTTTTTTAAGAGTATATATATATATATATATATATTTAATCATTTCACCCCGAGCAAGGCAGAAATGCCACTGATGAGCGGGTGGCTACATAACTGTAAAAAGATTAATTAGAAAAGAGTGAGGAGTACAAACTAGTACAAACTAGTTAGAAAGGAGCAATAGAAAGCTGAGAATGCAGGTGCGATGACAGATACATAGGTGGAGAGAAAGGGAAGGATATACGGGGGTGGGGAGAGAGCTAGAGTCCAGTGGTTAATAGATGAGTATTGACATTGCATTTAAATTTCTGGAGGTTGTAGCCGTCAGGAAAGCAAGAATATGGGAGCGAGTTCCACAGGCGGGAAGTGCGAGAGAAGAAGCTGTCGGAGTAGAATTGTCGTCTGCATTTGGCTAACCTGACTTTGAATGGGTGGGACCCAGTTGCCAGTCTGGTTGCACGAGTGAACACCTGTTGAGGAGGCACCAGTGACTTAAGTTCGTCTGAGCAGAAGCCATGAAAGTATTTATAGAACAAACAAAGGGAGGCCACATTTCGACGGTGGGGAAGTGGCTGCAGTCGAGCCGCCAGATCAGTACCTATCACATTACAGACTCTCCTTTGGAGCCTGTTGAGAACACTGAGGAGAACGGCAGGGGTGCCTGACCATAAATGGCAGCAGTACTCCATGCACGGACGGATGGTTGACTTGTATATATGCAGGATGGATTCAGGCGGAAAAAACATCCTGGATCGACATAGTGACCCAACCTTCTTAGCAGTAGATTTAGCTATGGATTCAATATAGTGGTTCCATTTGAGGTCTGAGGAGAGGGTAAGGCGGAGGAGGCGTAGTATATTGCTCTCAGGGAGAATCGCTTGGTCCATGTTTATAGGAGGCAGGAGAGGTTGCCTGTGATGGTTGACAGACAACAACTTGGTCTTAGACGCATTGAAGTTGACAAGCCACTTCTTGCCCCAATTCACCACAGAGTGTAGATCCCGTTCAAGGTCAGCAGCGAGATTATGTCTGTCCGCCACGACAGGTTTCTTACTGGTGCGGGAGTATATTGTGGTGTCATCTGCGTAGATGCCTTCTTGGGACTTGATCTCATCTGGGAGGTCGTTGATGAAAATAAGAGCGTCGGGCCCAGGATAGAGCCCTGTGGGACACCAGCGTTCGTGCTGTAGGATGAAGAGTCATGCCCATTCATTTTGCGGTTATTTAAAAAATGATTGGATTAGGTCAAGCAAGCGACCGGTAATACCGTAACCCCATATCTTACATAGGAGGCCAGAGTGCCAAACCCTGTCAAAAGACTTGGAGATGTCCAGAGCAACCGCGTCAGACTCATCAAGGGCCTGGAGCATGTACTCCGTTACAGTTGTTAGCAAGTCGGCCGTGGACCTAGCAAAGCGGAAGCCATATTGCTTGTCAGAGAAGAGTTTGTGGGCAGTAAGATGTTGAACTATTTCAGCATTGATTATAGCCTCGAATACTTTCCCGAATATCGGTAGAAGACTGATAGGACGATAGTTGGATGGGTCCGAGGGTTCACCACAATTCTTAAATACAGAAACGACTGAAGAGAACTTCCAGCATTCAGGAAAGCAGGAAGCAGAAAGGTAGTAGTTAAACAGTTTAGAGAGGACAGGAGAAAGTTCAGGAGCTCACCTCTTAAGGACTATCACCGGGATTCCATCGTCTCCACTCGCCATATGGGGATCGAGTTTTGAAATTACTCGGGATACTACTGTTGGGGTAATATATACGTCGTGCAGTTTGGCCTCAGTTCTAATAGGGAAGTCAGGTGGGTGTACTTCAAATGTGGAGTTGGATGAGAATCTGCGGGCAAAGCACTCAGCTTTGTCCGCAGATGACGTGAGAACCTCAAATTCCTCAAAGATTAAAGGAGGTATTGAGGATTTGCTATTGTTCAGCACTCGTTTGCAAATAGTTTGCAAATAGTCCTTGGAGCCGAACTTGCGGTCAGCTATGCGATGTCGCATTCACTCAGCAAACAACCGTTTGGCGTCATTTAGGGTTCTCTTGCACTCATTGCGAGCAGACGTGAACAGGCGCCTATTGTGATCAGATGACTGTCTCCGGAACAGATGGTTCCTGTGGGCAATGGCGGCTGAGCAGGCAGGAGAGAACCAAGGAGAGGAATGACGTTTTAGGCAATACTTCCTGGTGGGTATGAAAGCATCAATGCCAGCTTTCACCCTCAGAGGCACAGTCATCAGCTGATAGATCGAACACTTTTCCCCAAGGGACGTCGCAGAGGAAATCGCGAAAGGCATCCCAGTCAGCTTTTTGGCATAGGTAGGAGGTCCTATAGGTAAGGGGCTCCTGGGGTGAGTGAGAGTGGAAAGAAATACTGAGAGAGACAACAGCGTGGTCGGAGTTGCCGAGAGGGCAAAGCTGCGTGACTTGACAGGCGTCAGGGATATATATATACTCTTACATATACAATATGTATATATATTTATATACTCTTATATATATATATATATATATATATATATATATAAATTGTGTGTATTTTGGCAGCATTTTTTCATTAATGCAGGTTTCATTGAATAATATAGACAAGTTTTGTCTATTAATTTTGTGTAGGATCCGTTCATACCGTCTGATATACTTGATGGTGATATCGTTGAACGACAACAAAAAATCACAGTAATTGTTGATTTTTTTATCGGGTCTAAGCTTTCGGATCACATAAGCCATTATCAAAGAGTAAATATTAACACACAATAAACATAGAACATTTAAGTTATTAAATAAATAACTTAAATGTTCAAGTCCAACTGGTCGCTGAACGAGCCAAGAGTTCAGCCTTCGAACCTGTGCACACCCAAGGTAGGAGAAATATCGTAAGATAAATATATTGTTTAAGAAATAAACGGATGGTCTATACAAATATGGGCGTCTACAAAAAATAACGTTTAAATACTAAATTATGTCGGATTAATAAATATAAAGTCTATCATCTTTGTGTGTGTGTGTGTGTGTGTGTGTGTGTGTGTGTGTGTGTGTGCGTGTGTGCTAACGCACTGGAATTCTTTATACAAATTAACATATCAACATACGACACACACACATACATACATATATATTTTCGTGAGAGTCAGAATAAATAGAGCAAAGATTTACAGTTCGTAGTATTTCAATTGGGCGATCATGTCTCTTTGGAGACATGACTGACAAGGCAGAAGATTATCCCGTAGTAGGTTGCCATTGCTTTCTACGGTAGACTAGTTGCCAGCCAAGGCTATAGAACCCAATCTGTCCTGTTAGTTAACCCATAACTGGAGGGAAGAGACGGATTAATACCTTTCTTCAGGGTATTTGTGCGAAAGTGAATGCAATGAATTCAACTGGAATTCAAACTCAGCTCCCCAATTTCTCGTAGTATTTACTTTTTAAAAATGCTCAGTACAAATTAGAGCAATATCATTATTAGAAACATTATATATATATATATATGTTAATCGATTGATTGTCAGTTATTTATGAGTGAACACAGGTAGAGAGACAAATGTGAAAAGTAAAAATTTCTTAGGAGTTTTTCTTTACAATAATTAAATACATATCCATATCCAGGCTAAATTTTGAGACAGTTTTCTGATGGGAAAATGGCAGATAGCGCCCAGGTTGACGCGATCACAAATCTTTCAGCATTCATGTATATAGTTTTTTTTTTCATTTCGATCCTGAATGGGAACCAGACAGCTTGCCCTCTTAACTATCGTCACGTGATGGATATTGCCTTGATGGCGAACACTTTTTTTTTCTAACTCAGTGTGTTTGATTTTTACTGACTGCCTCGTTATATTTTGGTTAAATAAATTAAAGCTTTATTTATATCGAGAGTGCATACCCCAGGCAGTTACTTAACAGAGGTCACTTAATAGAAAATGGTCCACATAACTCCTGTGTTATACCCACTCTTTGACGTCTGTGTCTGTTGATTTGTTTAAATTACATTGGAAACTACTGTAGAGCTAATTTTACATATCTTATCTCCACAACTATTTTAACGAAATTTCTACCCAATACAAGGCTTCAAGAACACCCAAGACATATAATATGTTACCTTGAACGGCGGTGGCAACTCTCAGGTACATCTGGCCGTGGGTGAGGTCAACAAAAGACAAGGGTGTTTGTCAGATATATCCGGCCGTAGATAATGTTAGAAGGGTAAAACAACAACAAAACACTAGCGACAACCGGCCTTCTTCTATCTCCTTGATACCCAATCATCGTTTATCCTTTTCTCAATAACCACTACACCGAGTCTTTTTTCTCATAGTGACGCCATGTACACTAGTGGCGGTCTCGCCTTGATTGGGGTAAAAAAAAAAAATAACTCATTAAAAAATGAAAATAAATAAAAACTTGGTTGAAAAATTAAATAAACTTAAAAGACATCTCCAGATAGAAAATGGCTCAAAGCAATGTCCAGTTAGTCTCAGATGATTTCAGAATAAAAATCATTCTAGAACAATGCAAAAATACAAACCTAGAAACTATTTGTTTGCATTATACTTAGTCAGAAGAGGAAAAGACTATGTAGATTTGATATTTGCAATACGCAAACATATATTTTACTAGCAGTATAGCCCGGCGTTGCTCGGGTGTAATGAAAGCTTTAAAGCTAATCCATGGTCCTGGAGCTCAGACTCTTTGGACGTTGACACGAAAGACTAAAAAGCAAGATATCATGCTATATGATAATACAACCAGGTTATCCCTCTTTCGTCGATAGATCACGCAGCACTCTCACTCCTGTTACTGAACAGGCAGACTTCGAATATTTTTTAGCTGATATCCATATCTGAGTAGATAGTCCGTTTTTTAAGAGTATATATATATATATATACAACCGTATTCCCCCATAGCAAAACACTTCAATCAACCGGGACACACATTAGAAAACTGCAAATGTTTACTAATAGATTCTGATTTTAGTTCTACATACGCAGAAAGAAAGGAAAATACTGGATTTTAAAATTAAATACATACAGGCTAGGGTTAAATAGGGACTTAGGTGTTTTGAATCTTTATAAATATTTCAATAGTTAAACATTTTTTAGATACACTTAAAAATATTTCCTTTAAAACAACATTTATAAGTATTATTAAAGACAGGTTTACGTTTACAAATATTAAAAAAATCTGTCGCTTTCTGCGACACGTGATGTAAACAATCTCTCGGACGAAAGCTCATCGCGTAAACGTTTCTAATTTAAATTTTAAAATCATTTGTTTCTGATGAAAGGCCGAGGACGGTCTGAGATATCAAATATAATAATAGAAATAAATAAATACTGTCAAAAAAATACATTTTTAAACTTACAACTTTTTAGTAGTTTTTCGTATATATATATATATATATATATATATATATATATATATATCGACAGGAATGGCGAAACCCGAACAGTTGCATTGGATATATCTAAGGCGTTCGACAGAGTTTGGCATGCTGGCCTTCTATGTAAACTGCGGAGCTATGGTATAACTGGACATTTGTTTCAACTAATCTAGTCATTCATCTCTAACCGCACAATGAAGGTGGTATTCAACGGACATGCCTATCAGAACTACCATACAAACGCAGGTGTCCCCCAAGGCTCCATCTTAGGTCCTACACTCTTCCTGATATACATTAATGATCTCCCTGATTCCATAAGAGCCCAAATAGGTTTGTACGCCGATGACACCACAGTTTACTCTCGCCTCCTACAAAAATCTGGTGTAGGCGTCAAAGCTAACCTCGCAGCCGAGATTGAAAAAGACCTCCAATCCATATTGGACTGGGGTAAGAAATGGCTAGTAAATTTTAATGCTTCTAAAACAAAGCTACTCTCAATTAACCATCATCGACAATCTCACCTACCTCCCATTAGCATGGACCAGGCTTGCCTCCCAGAGAGTAAAACACTACGCCTCCTTGGTCTCACACTTTCAGCGGACCTCAAATGGAATGACGATATCGAATCCATTGCTAAATCCGCTGCTATGAAAGTCGGTTCTCTGTGTAGGGCCCGCAAGTTTTTTCCGTCTAAATCTATCCTGCACATTTATAAATCTACCATCCGCCCGTGCATTGAATACTGTTGCCATATCTGGTCGGGTGCCCCTGCTGTTCTCATCGGGCTTCTCGATAAAGTTCAGAGGAGGGTCTGTAATGTGATAGATACCGACTTGGCAGACCGCCTGCAGTCTCTCTCCCACCGGCGCGACGTGGCTACCCTGTGTCTCTTCTATAAATAATTTCACGGCTTCTGCTCCGATGAACTTAGATCACTGGTGCCCCCTAAATACGAATTTGAACGAGATACTAGATTAGCAACTAGATCCCACCCTTTTACAGTGAAAACGATAAAATGCAGCCGTAACTTCTACTCCAACAGTTTCTTTCCTCGCACTTCCCGACTGTGGAATTCTCTTCCACACGATTGCTTCCCTGACGGCTACAATCTCCAGGAGTTTAAATGTAAGGTCAATAGACACCTCCTAACACACTAACCTGCTCCCATTCTATCAAACACTCTTCCCATCTGCCCAATCCTCATCCTCGCTATCGTTTCTCATCTGTCACCTTCCTCCTGACATTCCCTATGTCTAACCACTCCTTCTCTTTACCTTCCCCTAAGTAGCCCCATGCGCAATAGTGGCAGTGGAATGCCTTGCTTGGGGTGAGATGATTATATATATATATATATATATATATATATATATATATATACTCGTCTACTGGTCTGAACATGAGAGAAAACATAAAAAACTAGCAGTATAGCCCGGCGTTGCTTGGGTTTAATGAAAGCTTTAAAACTAATCCATAGTCCTGGAGCTCAAACTCTTTGGACGTTGGCACGAAAGACTAAAAAGCAATAGTTTTGATTTCCTGATATCGATATCAAATAAGTTTTTTTCGTCGTAAACTGAATTTTGAAGGCTAAATAAGTCCTCTGAGTAAATGGTATCATGGCTGAGACTAAGAACTACAATTATACCTACTTAGAGCGAAACCCGAAGCAAAAACTAAAATAAGAGTTGGACAAAATACAGACATACAGGTAGATAAACAGACACACACTCACAAACATCTTACCTTATATATATATATATATATATATTATCGATTTTCTGCACTATTGTAAGAAATGCAACCTTGAAACTTCTAAATATTGTTTCTTATGTATTTGTCTATGAGTGTATCAAATTTGATTAAAATCAGACCACTCCTTCTATAATCTGATTTTTTCGATTATCGATTTTCGATATTTATCGGGGGTACCTTGACACAAAACCTAGCTAAGAACACTCGCAGATGTTTATAGAACAACTGTGTATATTTTCAAGAAAATCGGTTTAGTCGTTTCGGAGTCTATAGGTAACGGACACACACACACACATTCAGAGTTGTTTTTCTTATAGACCGGTTACCAATCAGGGCTATAGAACTCAGTATGATCTGCTATTTCTCAATAGAGAGAGGGAAGAGATGAATTCATACGTTTGCCAATGGTATTTGAATGTAATGAAGTCGACTGGAATTCGAATAAATCAAGAAAAAATGTCTCTGAATAAAATATCTAATGTTACTATATCTCTTTTAGTCGAAGCACATGAGAAAACTCCTTTTAGTCGAAGCACATGAGAAAACTCCTTTTAGTCGAAGCACATGAGAAAACTCCTTTTAGTCGAAGCACATGAGAAAACTGCTTTTAGCCGAAGCACATGAGAAAACTCCTTTTAGTCGAAGCAGATGAGAAAACTCCTTTTAGCCGAAGCACATGAGAAAACTTCTTTTTAGTCGAAGCACATGAGAAAACTCCTTTTAGCCGAAGCACATGAGAAAACTCCTTTTAGTCGAAGCACATGATAAAACTCCTAAACAAACTAAATGGAAAAACCATCTGTCCTTGAGATAACAATTAAAATTCGAAAAGTGAAAATTCGAAAAATTAAAATTCGAAAAGTTAATAAGGAAATGTTTTAAAGATTGTTAATATTGTGAGAAATTGAAAAACAAATAAAGTAAAGAAGCACAGTCTGTGTTGAAATGTGAAAAAAGGAAACCAAACCAAACAAAGAAAAATTAAACGAATATTTTGCTTTCAAAAAACTTTCAGTTACTTTACGTTTTGGTTTGATGGATCCAGTTTGTTTCTTTGCCCTGACACGAATGACAGTTGAAAGGCTGACACTAACAATACCCGCGATCTCTCTGTTAAGCTTGCCAGTGTGTTCGTGCAGCGTTACAATTTTTGTACGTTTACTTGGAGTAACGTCCATCGCAGAAAATGGTCGTAGGACAACTAATCGACACTAGAGACAATAGTATCTGGGCGTGATAAAAATCTCTTGCAATCACAGATGATGCAATAGTTTCAAGGCAAACAAATTTCATCACACACTTCGAAAATAGATTCATATTACTGCACACCACTGCAAATGACGTAATCTGAAAAAAAAAATCAGAAATCGATTACACCCTGTCACTCCAGCGACACTATAGTGAAAGAAAGGAAACTAAAGCAGTTGTTTCAATTAATTTGCACAAGGGTGTATTAACTCATAGTTGACTTAAGTTGATTTGTATCTCTTCCCAATACAGATGGGACAAGATATATATATATATATATATTATTCAAGAAGTAGTAGGAGGATTTGATCAATTATTAAGTAAATCATCGAGCTTTATATTCGACCTCAACAGAATGCAGAAAGCACTGGACGGCCGTTTCGTCCTATATTTGGGACTCATCAGCAGTGCGCATCCACGACCAGGAATCGAACCCAGACAGTTGTGGTTGTTAAGCTGATGTTATACCAACTGTACCACGAGCCCTGGTGACGAAGAGGTGCATCCCCAAGCAACGACTTGGTTGCGGAAGTCGTTGCTTGGGGAGGCACTATCCTATGGGCAAAGGAGCTTGGATTAGTTCCACCATGGAATTCGTGAGGAGCGGCGCACTTCATCGAGCTTAATTCGTTAGGGCCCGTGGTACAGTTGGTATGACATCAGCTTAATAACCAAAACTGTCTGGATTCGATTCCTGGTAGTGGATGCGCACTGCTGATGAGTCCCAAATATAGGACGAAACGGCCGTCCAGTGCTTTCTGCATTCTGTTGAGGTTGAATATAAAAGCTCCATGATTTACTTAATAATAATAATAATAATAATAATAATAATAATAATATATATAATACACATTCATAATTATAATATGGGTTGATGAATGGGGACTGAAGTTTGCACTGGGTTATCAAAAATGTCAACATATAAATAAGATACGACATGTGCCTTAAACTTTCTAATGTTACTTGTGTTGCCGGTATTTAAACATTAAACTTTCCCATGACACAACCCCTTACTCAAATCGTGTTTTTCCAGTCCGTTTCTCTAGCATATCAAAGCAACAAGTTTCTTTTCTTACCATCTCTCCTCGCTCGTCACGAATTTCACAGCACATGCCTCTTCGAAACTCGGATCACTGTAGTATCTAATGATTTTTTAGTTCCATTCATCTGGAAACTTCTATTCATAAATCCGTTACCAGCATGCTGATTGTTACTCGCTCCATGATTTTCCCTGGACTGATATATTCAACTTTCAAATACCGAATTGTCTCACTGAGGTTTCCTCTAGGGTCAACGGTGGTGTGAATGCTTTTATTACTTATTGAAAATTCCAGGTGAAACCTCAATCTTCTCCATGTTTTACACTAACATTCTCTGTCGCTATAGCCCACAGGAACCACTATTTTCGGCTATACCAACACGACTGCTCCAGTCACAACAGACGCCTATTCATTGCTGTTTGTAATAAATGCAAATGTATCCTCAAAGGAGACTCTGTTTGCTGAGAAAACGAGACACCGTACTGTATCTAAAAACTCGTGATTACCGGCGGCTCTGTAATAGTGTATTAAATAAGTATAATTTCCTTATTCTTCCTTACTTCAATCAATTTAAGGTTTCAACATCTACTGCTGATAAAACTTAATGTTTCGCCTAAAGATTTGTCTCATTCTACTCTACATTCATCCGGAATGTCACGATTTTTCCGTTGAGTTATAGGCATATAACCCCTTCCCAGATTTATAGTATCATCTCAAATCTGAACTCCCACAAAACATGTAGACCTGATGGTATCACTCTAATATTTGTTAACATGTGTGTTCCTGAACCGGTTTTTGCTTATTTGAGATAGATAGATAGATAGATAGATAGATAGATAGATAGATAGATATGAACAAACTGAAATAGATAGATAGATAGATAGATAGATAGATAGGAATAAAGATAGATAGATAGAGGAAATGATAGATAGATAGATAGATAGATAGATAGATAGATAGATAGAAATATGAAATAGAAATAGATAGATAGATAGATAGATAGATATGAACAAACTGAAATAGAAATAGATAGATAGATAGATAGATAGATAGATAGATAGATAGATAGATAGATAGATATGAACAAACTGAAATAGATAGATAGATAGATAGATAGATAGATAGAAACAGAACTAGATAGATAGATAGATATGAACAGACTGAGATAGATAGATAGATAGATAGATAGATAGATAGATAGATAGATAGATAATTTATGAACAAACTGAAATAAATTTATAGATAGATAGATAGATAGATAGATAGATAGATAGATAGCAACAGAACTAGATAGATAGATAGATAGATAGATAGATAGATAGATAGATAGATAGATAATGAACAGACTGAGATAGATAGATAGATAGATAGATAAATAGATAGATAGATAGATATAAACAGACTGAGATAGATAGATAGATAGATAGATAGATAGATAGATAGATAGATAGATAGATATAAACAGACTGAGATAGATAGATAGATAGATAGATAGATAGATAGATAGATAGATATGAAGACATTGAGATAGATAGATAGATAGATAGATAGATAATGAACAGTTTGAGATAGATAGATAGATAGATAGATAGATAGATAGATAGATAGATAGATAGATAATGAACAGTTTGAGATAGATAGATAGATAGATAGATAGATAGATAATGAACAGTTTGAGATAGATAGATAGATAGATAGATAGATAGATAGACAGACAGACAGACAGACAGACAGACAGACTGATATGAACATGATTACAACATATGAGGGCCTAGCATTTCATTTCTTTGAACTGAAGTACCAGTCTACTTTTCTTCTTTTTTTGTGTAGTGTCCCTCTTCAACGAATATCAAATTTTATTTCCTCATTATGTGCCCTAGAAATCTCAACTGTTTCTCCCTGATGTTAATCATAAATATCGTTTTTGTTTCCATTTTCTAACACATCAGTTAATAAGTCCTGAGCCTGTCTAATAAAACAACAACTTTTAGTCAAAATTCGACTTTATTCATCAGCATCGTCTCCTTCTAGGGTGATGCACTGATTTTCACCCTTCTCAATTCGATGCCTTTTTTATAGAACGAGTTGTCTTTGGCCTCAAAATAGTTTCCGATATCACTTCTTGACTGGAGCCAAATCTTTTTTCCTGGAGCATTCCATTGAGGTTTACAAATAGCCAGTAGCCGCTAGAGGCCAGACCTGGAGAATAGGGTGAAGCAATTGTAATTGTAATATGGCTTCTGCTCGGATGAGCTTAAGTCACGGATGCCTCCTCAACAGTCGTTTACCCGTGCAACCAGACTGGCAACTGGGTCCCACCCATTCACAGTCATGTTAGCCAAATGCAGACGACAATTCTACTCCTGCAGCTTCCTCTCTCGCACTTCCCGCCTGTGGAACTCGCTCCCGTATTCTTGCTTTCCTGACGGCTACAACCTCCAGAAATTTAAATGCAAAGTCAATACTCATCTACTAACCACTGACTCTAGCTCTCTCCCCTCCCCTGCATCACTTTCTCTCCGCCTATGTATCTGTCATTGCACCTGCTTTCTCAGCTTTTTATTGTTCCTTTCTAACTAGCTTGTACTCCTCACTCTTTTCTAATTAATCTTTTTATATTTATGTAACCCCCTGCACATCAGTGGCGTTTCTGCCTTGCTCGGGGTGAAATGATTAAAAAAAATGCTGTTTTGCCATCGTTGCCATCGACTTGTGACACGGTGCAGTGTCTTGGTGAAAGATCACTTTTTTTCTACATTTGTACCCTTTTTTTGGCGATTTCTTCCTTAATGTTATATAATATTTGCTATTGATGGTTCTTCATTTCTCAAGGTAATCGATGAACAAAATACCTTGCACATTCCAAAATACGGTGGCCAAATCCTTGCCTGCTTATGTTTGTGTCTTTAGTCGCTTTGGATAGCTTTCACCTGCTGTTGTCCACTCAGCTGACCGCCGATTTGACTCTGGATGGAAGTGGTAGATCCATGTTTTATACGTAGTTAGATATTTACGCAAAAACTCCTTCTTGTTGCGTTGTAACAGTTTCAAACAACGCTCTGAATAGTCGACGCGTCGTTGTTTTTGATCGACTGTGAGCAAGCACAGCCCCAACTTTGAACACAGCTATCTCATTGAAAAATGTTCACTCAAAATGGTGAATGCACTGCCTTCTAATATGTTCAACTCCTCTGCTATCTCACGCAACTTCAATTTACGACCATCCAAAACGAGTTTGTGGATTCTTTTGTGTTTTCTGGGACAACTGTCGATTTTGGGCAGCCTGAGCGTTCACTATCATTTGTGTCTGTACGGCCGCTTTTAAAGTCAGCATACCACCTCTTAACCGTTGTTTCTGACGGAGTCCGAATAAGACTTATTAAGCCATTGCTTTGCTTGAACAGTATTTATTCTTATCAGAAATCAATGATTTATCAACACAGGAAATTCAGATTTTTTCCATTGTTTTGAAAGTTTGCAACAGTAGTTTCACTTAAATGACTGTAATTTGTAAACTAATACTCCCATTGGTCCCAAATTTTGTCACGTGCCATTTGAAGGTTAGCGTTTCATAAAAATCATATCAATTTGTTTTATTAGTGGCGCCATCTATATGTCAGTCCTGGCACTTATTGAGTGATGTGTTATAAAAACCTCGTCGTTGCCTACATGTTCGGTCTATAGTATTTTAGCATCCTTCTGTAGAACCACATTCCTGTTGCTTCAAGTCTGTTCTTTTTCCACGAGAATGTCTAGCATTCACTGCCATATAAGAGGGCCAGTTTACCTACACTTACGAATTGATTATTGTCGTGGAGAACCAGCGACCATTTTCGGTAGAACAGATAACGAGGTAATTGTGAAAGATTTTGAGTCACGTTTTGAATTCACAATTGTCGTTCTCCTTGACTGGTTGACAACTGAGACTAAAGAACAGCAGTTTTTCTGCAATTTAACTCATAGCTAGGGAGAAGTTCAAAGTGTGCGTTTGCCAAAATAAAATGTCACAAACCGGACCGAAATCTAAACTTGGATCGCCGAATTCTCGTTTCAGCCGGCCCAACTGCTACACCACAAAATATATAGCTAGATAATAGCTAGGCAATGAATAGGTTGAGATATATAAATAAATAGATAGAGAAAAAGATATAGGCTGAAATTTTGTTTTTGAAGAGAGGGGTATATTTGCCAAAGTATGCGTAATTTTTTTTTTCAGTTTACATTAAAATTCATGTCTTTTAAACTGAATATAAGATTAGCAGCTGCTAAAATAAAAAGATTCCCTACTCATAAATGTATTTTCATCTCCTGATGACCTTTGTTATTTCTATTTATGCATTCTACAGTCGGATCCCATAATTTCAGAATATAAAATAATTATTATTTTACCTCATGTATGTCTGCCATATTTTACCACATGTACGTTCTCCTCTTTGTCTTTATTTTATCTAATGTACCGTCTTCCCTTTGTCGTATTTTACATGAGAACATTCTCCCCCAAATTTGTTATATGCTTCTAAATCATATATATTTTTATATAAATAATACTAGCAGTATAGCCCGGCGTTGCTCGGGTGTAATGAAAGCTTTAAAACTAATCCATGGTCCTGGAGCTCAGACTCTTTGGACGTTGGCACGAAAGACTAAAAAGCAATAGTTGTTTCCAGTTAAAGCGAAAACGTAGACTGAAAGGAAAATGTATGGATGTAAGTCAAATTTTGATTTCCTGGTATCGATATCAAATAAGTTTTTTTCGTCGTAAACTGAATTTTGAAGGCTAAATAAGTCCTCTGAGTAAATGGTATCATGGATGAGACTACGACCTACAGTTATACCTACTTAGAGCCAAACCCAAAGCAAGAACTAAAATAAAAAGGCTGAAAAAAAATACAGACATACAAGCAGATAAACAGACACACATACAAACATCTTACCTTTTATATATATATATATATATATATATTATCGATTTTCTGCACTGTTGTAAGAAATGCAACCTTGAAACTCCTGAATATCGTTTCTTATGTCTTTGTCTATGCGTGTATCAAATTTGATTAAAATCGGACCACTCCTTCTATAACACGATTTTTTCGATTATCGCTTTTCGATATTTATCGGGGGTACCTCCACACAAAACCTAGCTAAGAACACTCGCAGACGCTTATAGTACAACTGTGTAAATTTTCAAGAAAATCGGTTCAGCCGTTTCGGTGTCTATAGGTAACGGACACAAACACAGACACACACACACACACAAAGACAAAGTTCCATTTATAAATAATTTTAGTTAAATACCAAAAATAACAATTTAATTAAACGTTTAATTTCCTGGTTATTCTCCAGTTCTGTATCTGACATTTTAACAGGACGAATTTCATTTTAATTGCTCTTCGCTCTTATCAATCTTCACATAAAATTTGATGGTAATCTGCGGCTCCAGGGCGCTATCACTCTTTTTTTTTACCAGCAGTATAGCATGAACACGTAAAACTTCCTCTACTGCTCGATAACGGATGCCTCATCTAGTAATCGTTTCCTGAAAGCGGAAGTTTATGCATGTCTGGATATGCTTGTGTATACATGTTTGTCTAACTCATGGCCCCTAACTACGGTTTTTTTCTAGAAATTATACATTTTGTATAGTAATACGTTGTTCTTTAAAAATATTTTGTTGCTAAAAAATAAATTGCATTTTTTCAGGGACAATAGCTTACAATACTAATAGTCTACAATATGACAATCAGGATCAACAAGAAACAGCGTGATACAAATGGAGATGTACTGACTTCCGGCTAATAGTAGAAAGATGACTAAACATGATATGAGGAATTATCAAATCAAAACGTTGAAAATAGGCATCATAAATCATAGCTTAAAGCAATTTGGGCTGAGATGTGTGGACTGTCAGAGATCAGACGTTTCCTTTGCGATTAAATGTATACGCGTTTAAATGAAATGACTGAACGTACAATATGCAAAAAGAGTATAATACAGTCTGGGTAGGCCACCTGAAGTTATATGCGTATTTTTCCTTCTTGCCCATGTCGATACCGAATAGGACACAAAGTCAGTTTAAAGTGGGTTGAACAGCAATGTCAGTTAAATGCCATACGTGAAACACGCTTGGGTGATCATGTCTCTTTCGAGGCATGACTGACAAGGCAGAAGATTATCCCACAGTAGGTTACCATTGCTTTCTGCGGTAGACTAGTTGCCAGCCAAGGCTATAGAACCCAATCTGTCCTGTTATTTAACCCATAACTCGAAGGAAAAGACGGATTAATACCTTTCCCAAGGGTATTTGCGCTTAAGTGAATGCAATAAATTCAACTGGAATTCGAACTCGGCTCTCTGATTTCTCGTTTCGAGCCGATATCCAATGCACCATAACAGCAATGCCGTGGAAAAATTTAACCACGCCCTCTCGTGAATTTCCTTTTTTCAGACGCTTTAGGCACCGGCCAGTAAACCCAGCCCCTTCCCGAAAATTTCTGGCGGAGGATGGCCCCAATGGCTGGTGCTTAAAATTATTTAAACCAACCGAGCCTCGAAAAGGCTGCGATAGTATGGCGATCGCCATAAAATTGCCATTTTTAGGCACACAGTATCAATCAAGGGAAACTGAGTGAGGCAATCGCAAAAAATCCAATTACCATAAGTAAAATAAAATAAAATCATCTGATGCATTCATCAGATGATTTTATTTTACTTAAATGGTAATTTTTAAACTATTATTAAGAGAAATGTTTGTAAGACAGGGATTTGGTTAGAAAGAAAGAAGGAGTTGTAAACCTAAAAGGTTACTGCGAGTGTAATCACCGGAACGGAGATTGGGCCTAATAATATATCAAGAGGTACAATACTCGCACGCTGTGAGTAGTAGTTACACTGCTATTGAACTGGTAGTAAGCATAATGAATCTACTCTTTTGATTTACACTACTCTCTCACTGGTCCGAGTTGTAACACAAAGTCAGTTTTTAACGTGGGGAACTTGAGCGCGTCGGCTCAGGCCATTGGTTACAGATTACCCAGGACCCGCCTATGATGTAACT